>JAIKVB010000369.1:0-28563 GCA_024679045.1 Phytophthora brassicae | reverse complement strand
TAAGCTCTAGTACGTACGAGGTCAATAAGGTGATTCTCACGTCCATTGTGGAACGTAGGAACTACAAGGGAATCCCAGCACACCCAGATGAGTAGAATGAGGCAAGATCCGACCTTAATTCCGAGGTAAATGTGCCCCCAATTGACAAAATCCTCCTTTTTAGTCATGAGCGTCGCTATTGCCACCGTTGTGTTACCATCGCAATACCAATCTGCAAACGACCGCTCCACACGTTTCAACAGCTCTAGACATCGCTGCGCTTTAGCAAACTGGAACTTCTGCAGCTTGGCCTTCTGCTGCTCGCGTTGGTCCGCCGGGAAACTCGCAATTTTGTCGTAGCGCTTGATAATTTTGACGAATCCCGTGTAATTTAATAGCGCAAAGTTGTGCAGCAAGTTGAGCAACCGATGGAGTTCAACTAGCGAGTTCTTGAGCGATTCTTGGGCCGTCGCAGGAGCATCTTGTCGGTATTGCGCCTGTAAATGCTGTAGCTGCTCCGCCAATTGCGCTGCATGGTGCACGTAAGCCTTCTCCACTTTACTGTACTCGTGTTCCAACGCTTCTTCGAATGCGACAGGCGCCGACAGCAGCGACTGCAGCTGCTCAGACTCAGTGGGCGTTGGCTGCGACCCAGGGAGCCGCAAGAACGGAAGTTTGTGGCCGATGGTCCTGGTCAACTGCGCACTGCTGCTCATGTCCATTGGACGCCAGCGATGGCCTATCAGTGCGTTCGTCTCCATGTCTTCAACAGGTACACGCACTTCCGTCCTGGAAGTTGCGGAGGCAGCGGCAAGCGCCGCATCGATCTGTTGTTGGCGCTCTAACAGCCGCTTAAGTCCGTCGTAGTCGAGGTAGTCGCCGCGCCACTCGGCCACCGTATTGTCGCGCAATCGCAGGCTGAAGTGCACCATCCTGTGGCAGCGATGCGGTCGCGACCAGGAAGATCTGCTTGTGGTAGTAGCGCTGACGTTTTAGCAGATTTGCACTTTTCTGATTAGCCTCTTAGACGCCAAGCAACACTTGACGTGGTGCACGCGAGACCAATGGTATTGTCGGCGTGGCAGGTTATTTAATCAGCTTGTCTGGCAGGATGCACTTGTTATTTGTATGGTGATAAAACACCTACCCCGTATACTGACAAGTTAGAATGGACATTATACCGCATACTGTTAAACGTACTTCCAGAGGAAGTACAATGTTACCGTGGTATAAACACTTGCTGTTCCTGGGTAGAACTGATGGAGGCAACAATTGCTCCATTTGATTCGTGTATGCATGTACTACATTACACTGTAAACGCTTGTGGCTGCAGAGCTTGGTGATCTCTTCTTTGCAACACCGAATGGCAAGTAAAACTCGGTCTGTCTGTCAGCAGCAGCTACTTCCGTAACGCCGCCAGTCTCATGGACAGATCGTCCTGGGATTTCTTCTCGCGAGCAGCTTCAGTAGTAGGGAGGTCGGTACCCACGAGACCGGCCGAGTCGAGCTGCCCTGCGACCTTGAGGCCATTCTCGTCCGCGACCATTTGAATGAGGTCGTCCACTTGATCTGCAGGTGTCGAGAGTGACGTGCCGCTGCTCATGGCGCCTTCCATGTAAGCAGATCGGACGTCCATATCCTCAAAGTGCTTTTCAAACTGGTCCATCGTCTGTGAAATTTTCTCCACATTCATTGACTCCATGACTGTGTCCATACCCTTGACCACGCCGCTCATATTGGCCTTGAGTTGCCCCATACTGATGGCCGTCTGCACCCGCGCGGCCACTGCATCCATGCGCGAAGACAGTTGCAGATAGCTCAGCGCTTGATTCTTCTCGCGAATCACGTTCTGCGCGTAAATCTTGGCGCCTTCCATGTTGCCCTGCTCGATAGCTTTCTTAAGCTTGGCCTTCTGCGCCACCTGGTTCTTGTCGCACTTCTTGGCGTTGCGCAGTAGCGTCTTGGCCGTGAACTTCATGTTGAACAGTTCGTCCTCCAGCTTGTTCTTGCGCGAGAAGATGTTCATCATGGCGCTGACTGCAACTTGTCTGCTAATGCGCTTTCTTCGAAGCCGTGCGGAATGGATTTTATGATTTAACCTATTTTAATGTGATTAACCTATTTTCAAAAGACACTTAGAAACTGTATGTGTTTGAGGTGGTGGGTTATCTATCTTCTACCGGTAGGTGAGAAGAAAGGAGGCAGCCTGGGGTCGACGCGAACGCCATCGTTTCATTGAATTAGCGCTACCTAAAGCTACACTTCTCCCCCGCTCGTAGCCTTCGCGTGTACATGTACTGAGACTCACACATCCATGATGAGCTCCTAAAGCCAGCACCAACGGCCCGAGATCGCTACTTGCAGGAGCCCCCTCGTGCGACACTTGAAAATCAATCACTCGCGCACCGGCGGGTTGCCGGCCTTGCCAGTGCCGCCATTGTATCCCGCGACGTAAGCATTGGCTTCGGCCTGCGTGTCGAAGCGCTGGTGCTGGTTGTGCGAGTACCCGTCCGTCTGCGCCTTAGCCGAGTCCCAGGACTTGTAGACGCCCGTCTCGCGACCGCTGGCCACCGCGTAGTATCCTCCCTTTCCGCTCGGCATTCAGATTCTCCTGCTTTTAAGTTTCTTGGTCTTGTGCCCTTGGCGCGATTTTGGAAAGTGAGAACATCGCCGCCCTAAACCTTCTCGATTTTCGAAACTTGGGCAATAACTTGATGTGGTAAAAAATGTTAAAATTCTTGCTTTAGGTTGCCATCGACGATGTTGCTGTCTGTACAGTAGCGACTCGCTACTCGCAGTCGCTCTTCATCCCAACAAGTGATCTACACGACCCTAGTGCAGGTTAAGATGACTGTAGTTTGGCATTGTTTTGAAGCTGTTTACGATCGTGTCCTCACCATCCTGCTAACAGTTAACCTGACTGATTAAAGTGCAGCCACTGCTGCTGCCTTTAAAAGTACATGTAAGCAGTATATGATATCACAGCTACCCGACAGCCGTAATGAGATGAGCATAAGCAAGCAAGCAAGTTGGTACAACGCTGACATCTAACCCAAAGTGCCGACTTGGTCAAGTGGCTACAGTCACTTCAATCGCACTTAACATAAACATGAATCTCGTACTTAATCAAATGCTGAATGCGTGTGTCGGACGTGGCTTCAACTTGCCCCTTCAAAGTTATGCGCCATTTTCCCCGCACTCACTCTTCAATTCGCCATCCCGAAGAAACGCCGCCATAAAAACGCCATGATGAACGATCTCAAGCCCATGACGCCCTTAATGGAGACGCTGGAGTCTCTCCCCGTGAGCCGCCAACATCACAGCCACAGCGTAGACGGACTGAGCCCACACGCTAACCATACCGTTACTTCTACCGCCACCCTAGCCGCCAGCATCGAAGAGAGTAACACGCGTCACGTGCGTCGACTCTCGACGGGCCAAATGGTCGACGAGGTTGTACCAAATGAGCGCATCGACGTAATTAACGCTTTCCTCCAAGAGCGCGTCACCACCAAGCCGCTCATCGGCGTCGTCTGCGGGTCCGGACTCGGTGGACTAAGCAAGTGCCTTTCTAACCAGGAAGTCATCAAGTACAAGGACATCCCACAATTTCCGCAATCCACCGTCGAAGGCCACGCTGGAGAGCTCGTCTTCGGCGACCTGGACGGCATCCGCGTCGTGTGTATGCGTGGACGCTTCCACTGCTACGAGGGCTACGACATGCGCGAGACGGCGCTGCCTATTCGCGTTATGTACCTGTTGGGCATCAAGTACCTGCTAGTGACCAACGCAGCGGGTGGTCTGAACCCAGACTTCAACGTTGGCGACCTGATGATCATGAACGACCACCTGAATATGCCTGGGTTGTCGGGCCAGCACCCGCTCATCGGTCCGAATGACACTCGCTTCGGGGCTCGCTTCACACCTTTATCCAACTGCTATGACAAGAAGCTTCAGGACCTGGCTGTTACGGTGGCCGAGAAGATTGGTCTAACGCACAAAATGCGCAAAGGAGTATACTGCTTCGTGTCCGGACCCACATACGAGACACCGACAGAGTGCCGTTTTCTCAGGCTCGTTGGAGGTGACGCTGTCGGCATGAGCACAGTGCCTGAGGTTATCGTGGCTGCGCACTGCGGGCTGAGAGTGATCGGCTTGTCTTTGATCACGAACAAGGCGCTTTTCCCTGGTGAGGAGCGCGAAGCCGCTTCTCACAACGAGGTTCTCGAGACCGTCCAGGCCACGCAGTACGACATCGAGACGTACGTGCGAGACCTGATAGCAGCTATCGGCAAGCAGCACAACTCATAGAGGCGTTGGTCTTGATAAGTTATTGGTTTGCTAACTCCGTTTCGACTGGAATAAACTACCGGTACATGTAGATGATATCTTAAAACTGCGTATCAATTGCCAAAACTGCTCTTCCTAGCTTGAAACACTGTTGAAGATTATGCTACACGTACATACTCTGATTAAGCAACGCATAGGGCTAAACCTGTACAGCATGACAAGATGGTGCGAGAAGGTGACAAACGCACAGCTCTACAGCTTGACAAGATGGTGCGAGCAGGTCAAAGCAGCTCCACCCTGCATGACGTGGATCTCTTATCATCGAGGAATGACCTTATCCAAGTGGAATTCACATGGATTTTTCACTTTGGATATTAATAGTGGCGTGTCGACGAAAAATCCAAGTAGATATCTATTAATTCTTAGGATATTTCCAGGGTGATTTGAAATACCCATATCGGTACTGTATCATCTTTCGTTTTGGGTTATATACGCCAGACCGAAATCTAGGCGACGATGTCAATGTTCGTGGTTGTGGGGTCCAAAGAGCCTCTGTACAAGATGGAGATGCGTGCGCGGCGTGAAGAAAGTGCTCACGTAGACGAGTTCGTGCTCCACGCGGCGCTGGACCTAGTGGACGAGATCATGTGGACGACGCCCGCCATGGCGCTTAAAGTCGTGGACCGATTCAACGACCAGCTCGTGTCGGCCTTCGTCACGGCTTCAGGTGTCAAATTTCTGCTGTTGCACGAGACGCGCAATGACGACACTGTCAAGGCTTTTTTCCATGAGGTGCACGAGCTTTATGTTAAGGTGAGGAGGGGAAATCCCTTGCACTATTTAGTACTTACCCTTTGAGCGTATCTTGTCTGCTGATGGTGTTCTTTGTTTCAGCTCCTCATGAACCCTTTCTACGAGTACGATACCCCAATCTCCTCTGAAGTGTTTGACTCGCGAGTCAAGACGCTAGCGCGAAGATATTTGTAAAACACTAAAAAGAGTCAACAAGACTTTAAATTGACAATAAGGACAGACCGTATTCGATGTGAAAGCTGACTAGCTTTGATTATTGCAAAATAGCTCTCTGGTTCATTCCGATTAAGTGGCGGTACTAAAGTCTCCAAACTTAAGCGCGCACAACCTGGCCGGCAATGCGGTCAAGGTCCTGCTGGCCGTGGCTAGAGATCTTGCGACCACCCTTGTTCACGCCCTCGGCGCATTTCTCCACAACCTTCATCTCCTCCAGCTGCTGCAGGATGTGACGGATGAGACCGCCCGAAGCCTTCTGGAAGTGCTGACGCTGGACACCACGGCGAGAGGCACCACCGTACACCTTCTTGAGCGAACCCACACCAGTGTACTGACGCAAGTAAACCTTACGCGCGATGGACGCGGCACGGATGTAGTACCAGTCAGGGTCGGAAGGCGAGTATTCCTTGAAGGCAGCAGTCTTGACAACGTCCCACCAAGCGGGCAGCTCGATCTTGCCGGAGCGCTTGAGGTGCTCGGCGTAAGCCTTGATGAAGTCAGCAGGCTTAACGTCACGAACCGTCACACCGCGCGTCACTTCTTCCTCATCGTAGTCAGCCATGTTGAATGTTCTGTAGCAGCACAGGGCACGTAAAGGTTAAGAACACGTCTGTACCACCGCACACCCGGCGGGACTCTTTCGTCACATTGAGCAAAAGGAGTCCACGTCCGACGCGCAGGACAGTCTCGGTCTTAAGAAACATCGTCATTATAACGAGCCACCCAACACCACACTACGACGCTTCTGTCGCAGCGCACACCGAGGAGCCCCGCGGTCTAACACAGAGAAGCTACGTACTTGTTAGGAGAGGAACTTTGCAACAAATGCCGAGCCTGGAGGTCGAGGCGGGTGGCAACAAGAGCCCCCGCCACCAGTGAAAGCCTACAGCTTCATTTCAGCCAATCATCAATCCATAATAAAATATACATTCATTTCATTGGCAGAAACGCAGAATATGACGTCCCAGCCATTCACAGCTATCGACTTTAAAAGGGACTACGTTATGTCGACTATATGCCATTGCATAGGTCAAGCCACTGGTGAGCATTTGGCTGGCCAGCACGAGAGCGTTTTTGCGGCGGGATCAGTCGCGAATATCGAGCCGAGAGAGGAACGTTAGTCTGCGCCTGTTTTTAGTTAACTATGTTGGTTCTATTCGAGACCGCTGCCGGTCATGCGCTATTCAAGGTGCAGGATGAGGCCAAGCTTGCCAGCGCCGATGACGTGTACAGCCACTTCGCGACGCCTGAGAAGGCCGCCAAGATTATGAAGCTTAAGGGTTTCAATGCTTTCAAAGACACGACTGAGGCTGTGGCTGCTGCCACCGACATGGTGGACGGCAAGATGGGCAAGGCTCTTAAGAAGTTCCTTAAGAAGAACGTGGTGGACGCTGGCCTGAAGGACAAGCTGGCTGTGTCGGACAAGGCACTTGGTAGTCTTATCAAGGAGAAGCTCAGCATCCCGTGCATTAACGACAGCGCTGTGAATGAAGTTATGCGTGGTATTCGTGCCAACATGGACACGCTTATTACGGGCCTGGAGGACGACGACCTGAAGGCCATGACGCTCGGTCTGTCACACTCGCTGTCTCGCTATAAACTCAAGTTTAGCGCTGACAAGGTGGACACGATGATCGTGCAAGCCATTGGCCTTCTAGACGAGCTTGACAAGGAGATCAATACGTACTCGATGCGTGTGCGCGAGTGGTTCGGCTGGCACTTCCCCGAGATGGGCAAGATCGTCTCGGACAACCTGCAGTACGCCAAGGTTGTGCTTAAGATGGGCATGCGCTCGCACGTTAAGAATCTCGACTTCTCGGACATTCTGTCAGAGGACGTTGAGGCTTCTATGCGTGAAGTGTGTGAAGTGTCCATGGGCACAGACATCTCTGAGGAGGACGTGATCAACATCTCAGCTCTGTGTGAGCAGGTCATCTCCCTCACAGAGTACCGTGCTCAGCTCTTCGACTACTTGAAGAACCGTATGAACGCCATTGCCCCCAACCTCACCGTCATGGTTGGTGAGCTGGTTGGTGCTCGTCTTATTGCCCACGCTGGTAGTTTGATGAACCTGGCCAAGCACCCGGCTTCGACTGTCCAGATCCTTGGTGCCGAGAAGGCTCTTTTCCGTGCTCTGAAGACCAAGCACGACACCCCCAAGTACGGTCTTATCTACCACGCTTCTCTGATCGGCCAGACTGCTCCTAAGCACAAGGGTAAAATCTCGCGGGTGCTTGCTGCCAAGACAGCTCTGGCTGTACGTGTGGACGCTCTGGGCGACGCCACGGAGGCCACCATTGGCTTCGACAACCGCGCCAAGGTGGAGGCTCGCGTGAGGCAGCTAGAGAACGGATTCTCGGGCGTCATTAGCAACGGCAAGACCAAGAACGAGGCCAAGAAGTACACCAAGACGGAGACTAGCACGACGTACAACGCTGAAGCCGACATGACTGTTTCAAGCAAGAAGCGTAAGGCTGAGAAGACTGACGAGGAGGAGGAACCCAAGGTTAAGAAGGAGAAGAAGGAAAAGAAGCACAAGAAGAAAAAATCTGCTGAAGCTGAGGTTGAAGATGACAAGAAGGACAAGAAGAAAAAGCACAAGAAGAAAAAGAGCTCTGAGGAATAGACGCATCAAGGCTTGCAAGTGATTCCCGATAGTTAGCTAGAAAGACTGTAGCTTGGTCGGGTGGTCACTTGTCTTGCCTCCCTTGCTCTTTATTGTTTCTTCTGAGGGCAGCCTATCCATGCTCCCTGGTAACCTTAACATTCTGCTTTACATCACTTAAATTTATTATTCTTTTGCTACTACTACTAAAGTACGATGTAATACTACGTTCACCGGAGTACTACTTCTGCAAATAGTAATAGTACTATAGTACTTACATAATGCTACAGTAGTACTACTAGTAGTATTTACTACTACGTAGTAGTATGTAGTACTACTGTAGTACGAGGTACATGTAGATTGGAGTACGAAGTAGATCGGAGTAGTACTACGTAGTACTACTACATCAAGTAGTAGTATTATTTGCTTTGTAGTAGTAGTATGGAATAGTACTAATGCTACTAATTGTATTATAGTAAAATTACAGTAGTTATACTAATTCTCTGGTATCTTTAGGTACCACAGAAGACGTTAATTAATGGTCGAGTCTGAGCTGCAAACCAAAAGCATTGAGTCAATGGATCGCTGGCTGGAAGTACGTGGCAAAGTGCAGAACGTCATGTTCCGTCAGACGGTGATTCGCGCCATGCAGAAGCGCGGACTCGAAGGCGGCGCCACCAACGACCGTCAGGATAAGAACCTGGTGCGGATGACGCTTCGTGGAGACAGCAAGCGTGTGGAAGAGCTCGTGGCTGCACTGCGGCAGTTTAAGCCCATTAACGACTGGGGTGCCAAAGCGACAAGTGTTGAGGATGTGGACGCGGAGCATGGAATGGCGTTGGAAGCGCATCAAGTGACCACCGCAACTGTGGACAACCACCACTGGAACCCCAACGTTAACATGTTCCTGTAAAAATTGTACGTTAAAGTAGAAAAGAAGAGAGAAAGACAAGCTAAGTCTATACAGCGTTTACACAGCTGGAAATAACAAGCACTTGGCTTAAGCTCCTACACCGTCACAGTTAATCGTCGTCACTGTCTTCGGCATTTGCTTTGCCACCTCCCAGCATACCTGCCAGTAAAGACGACGGGTCCGTTGCACCCATCTCCTCTTGTGCCTTCTTCATCTCCTCAGGGTCTATAGCAATACAAACACAACAAAGTCAGTAACTACTTCCTCAACTAATTGCAGCATCAACTCTGACTCACCCATTCCCTCGGACAGTTTAGGCAGAATATACAGCAGACCAATGGGAACGATGATCGTGAGGAAAGAAGGGTTCATAATGAGTCCAAGCAGGTTGAACTTCTCACGCTGTTCGAAGTAGTCCAGCTGCTTCACGGCTTCCACGATGAGTGGGTACGTAGCGCGTGCCTTGGGTGCCCCTGGGTACTTGTACTCGAGCGCACGGACGAGTCCATCGGCACCCACATCCAGTTTAAACTGACTGAATAGAAATTGCTGCGACGGAAGGTCCACCACGTAACGACCAGGAGCCACGTCACGGAACAGGAAGGAGCCGTCGGAGCGCACAAATGCCGTCTTCTCCCCGCCGTTAAGCTGCACCTTGAGCGGCTCCACCTTCTCCGTCACGGAACCCATAGGGTACACAGTACCACTGATCTCAAAGGCGCTCGTGCAGGCAGCCAGCAGCAGAGCGACCAGCGCCAAAAGGCTCGTGCTCGACATCGTCATCATCTTTGGTGACGTTGCGATTGTAAGGGGGAGTTACAGTAGGAAATGTGGCGTACACAAAACCTGTATAATGTGATGAAACTTGAAGTGTGATTTTACCTCATGGTGTACCAAAGGATAATACGGTATGCTGCGTCCACGACAATCCATCGTGAAATTTTACCTCCAATAAGAGAATACTTCAACCACAAGCAAGATTTTACCATCACATCCTAATGGAGTTTATCCTCTTCTATGCAGTAATAACCCTTTCACTTCGCTCAAATCCATCGTGAAATTTTACCTCCAATAAGAGAATACTTCAACCACAAGCAAGATTTTACCATCATCCTAATGGAGTTTATCCTCTTCTATGCAGTAATAACCCTTTCACTTCGCTCAGAACGAATATCCTCAGTTTGTAATTCATCGAAAACCCTCCAAGTCAATGACGCTGCTTTTCGCTGAGGGTTCCAAGACCACCGAGTTGTCGGACGAGCGACTGCGTGAGATCGTACATGAGACGTTGCAGAAGCTCGAGACGCAGCGTGGCGCCAAGTTTGAGCGTGCAGTGATCGTCCCCCCAGACTTTACGCGTTTCCACTCGTACGTAGCATTTTGTGGCGTGTTAGGAGAGGTATCCACTGTGTTTAAATGACTGTAACTCTTGTGGTTGATGCAGCAAGTCCGGTGTGTTATCTCAATATGCGTACGAGTATTTGCAAGACCGCGTGACGGATGTTCTACCGGCGCTGGGAACTCACGACGCCATGACAGACGAGGAGATCGGCAAGGTATTTTTCTTCTTTGTACTGATTTCGGCGAGACTCCAAGTTGCTGACGATCTCTTGTGGTGGTTTATGTAGATGTTTGGGGATATTCCTAAGGAAATTTTCCGTGTGCACGACTGGAGGTACGAGTTTCGCTGTGTGGGAAGCTTTTTCCAGTGAATAATGTGCTAATTTTGCTGTTTCTTGTAGAAATGACGTGATAACGATTGGTCAGGTGCCTGCGGAGCTCATCCAGGAAGCCAGTGATGGCAAAGTGAATGAGCCTTGGCCAGCCCAGATCAACAAATTGGTAAATGCTTAATTCCTGCGTTAAAAATGAGGTTTTGTAGTTTTATTAAAGATAATTCTTCGTGACGTTATTTGTAGTTGTGGGAAGGAGGCCACGACTTGGTGCTTTCCATTGGTCAAGTTGTGCCGCATGAGGTGATGGGTATGGCCAATTACAACAAGAACATCTTCGTTGGTACTGGTGGAAGCGAAGGAATTAACTTCTCGCACTTTATCGGCGCTGTATACGGCATGGAGCGAATGATGGGACGTGCTGATAACCCATTGCGTCGTATCTTGAACTACGCTTCCACTAACTTCTTACAGAAAATGCCTCTCATTTACATTCAAACGGTGATCGGCCGTGGGTACGTTGTCATAGTGAAATATCCTCCTAAAATGAGGCAAACTGACAGATTTGTTTGCTTTGGTGTAGTGAGAACGGCAACCTCGTGACGCGTGGTGTCTTTATTGGAGATGATGAAGAGTGTTTCATGAAAGCTGCTGAGCTTTCGTTGGAGGTGAATTTCGAGCTTTTGGACGCACCGCTGGACAAAGTTGTGGTGTATCTGGACCCGGAAGAGTTTAAGTCCACGTGGCTTGGCAATAAGTCTATCTACCGCACACGCATGGCAATTGCTGACGACGGAGAGTTAATCGTTCTTGCTCCAGCTGTGGCTCGTTTTGGTGAAGATAAACGGATTGACGAACTCATTCGCAAATACGGATACCGCACAACCCCAGTACGTCTCTATTACCCTCTAGCTATTACCCTTTTTGAAGCTTACATATTGTCATTCTAATTTGAAGGAAGTGCTGGCCCATCTGAACGCGAACCGTGACTTGATGAAGAATTTAAGTGCAGCTGCCCATTTGATTCACGGCTCGTCCGAGGGTCGTTTCCGTATCACTTACTGTCCAGGTCATCTCACAAAAGAGGAGGTTGAAGGTGTGGGGTTTGGCTTTGGAGACCTGAAGGAAATGAGTGCCAAATATCCCGTGGACAAGCTGCAGGATGGCTGGAACGTGGATGCTAATGGTGAGCGTTTCTTCTACATCTCCAATCCTGCTCTGGGTCTATGGGCCTACCGTGGACGCTTTGAGAGCTCTTCAGCACCCGCTGCAACTTCTACTGCTACTAATGAATCAGCTACCAGTCTTGCTTCAGCGGATACATCTGAAGCTTGTTTGGATGCAGGTGTGGGCGGTGGCCCTTTCAAACACACATAAGTGGAAGCTGCAAGCTGCTGGATTAACCTGTTATTTGCAGTCATAAATTCGGCATTAACCCTTTTACAGCAGATCAATAACCTTTTTGATGACGACGACTGCATTGTAATTTCCTTTCTCCTCTTCTGATTGTTTCTGTTGTTTGGTAACTTGATAGAGCTCTGTGCATTAGCTGAAAGGTTTATTAAACCACTTGGCTAGTAGACAAAGCAAGTGCTCGAGTCTTTTCTGATCTAAAGACCGAGCGAGCACTTCTTTCCTTCTTCGAGACTGGCTAGACGGCAAAGTGTCTTAGTTGTCCTCCTGCTGGTTGTAGCCCTTGTACTGTCTCCAACATTGCTCCAGCGCGGCCTGTTCCTTCCGCGTCTCATCGAGTCGGTGCCAGTTCTGCTTGAGCGCCTTCTTGTACGCCGCGTACGTGTCGCCGCAGTTAGTCTCCACCTCGCGCAGCCTAAACCGAAAATTGCCCGAAAATAAAACATCCGAAAATAACTATTTTACCCTTCGTATACACATTCAGTATACGCACGTTTTGAGCACAGCAGCCGTGACCTTCTCGCCCTGCACGAGGCACGCGCGCGGGTTGGCGTCACGCTGTTTGCACCGCATGAACTCCAGATTGGCGTCCGCACATTCGTGCGCCAAGATACGCGCAGCGCACGTGAGACTGGTGTTGTCCGTGTTCGGCATCTTGACGGTCTTGCGCTCCTCGGCCATGATTGCGTGTGATTTAAACGAGAGCTTCCAGAGTCAGACCACCAAAAACCCCACAAAACGAGCGGCTGCGACCAAAAAATTGTAGGACACACACATTGGTGTGATGTACGTAAAAGTGTATACCAAATGTAGCCATATTGCCGATGCTAACAAAAAGAACTGCGCCGCGATAAATGCCAAGGCTTCTATAGATGAGACAACTAGATAGGACTACACTAGTAGAAAACCGATGGGAAACTACCGGTGGCAATGGCGCTCAATGCTGCTGCTCGAAATCCCACTGCTGACGCACGCTCGTGTTGCCCTCGTCGTTCAATCGCTCCTCGGCCTCCAGAACTTCCTCCAGCTCCACACGCTTCATGTGCGGCTGGTCGCGCTCCTTCTCGCTATCCTATAACATTACGAACAGTAAAATGGCTGCAAGTTAGTGGGCCGAAGCGTCTTCACTTAAATACAAAATAAAATGGTCAAAAGTATCCATACCAGTTCCCCAAGCAAAACGATATTGTCACCACTGACACGATCGAATACAAAGCATTAGTCAAGTTAACACCGCCGCAGCACAATTAGCTAAGCAATTGGAACATTCAAAAGCTCGTGCTGTTCCTTTGCAGCATATCACAAATATCCAAAACGTACCGGATAATGTTGAGACCCAGCTCGATATCGCAGAACAGACCACCAGCCACGTGACGCTCAAATGTGTCTTCGAGAATAATATTCGCTGCAGCATAAATACAACCACCAGCAACGATATAAAGACGAAACATCGCGTGAGAAAACCTTCGTCATAAATCAATTGCAAACCAATTGCACTCTTTTCCTCAGCTGCAAAGTGCATCAGCAACAAATGTAAGTACTCACAGTACTGGTCGAAACTCCGCAGGTAGCCAACGAGATGACGTCCGTCGCGCAAGACCATCAGCACTTGTTCTGAGCACCACGCCACCGAGTTAACTGACTGCTCTAATTCACCTCAAACTGGCCCAATTTGCCTAAAAAAAGCCACAGCGACAGTGTAGAAACGATATATTGCATGTACGCACTGTCTAGCTGCTGGATGAGGCTGCTGTTGCCCGGGAAGATGCCGCTCATGCTGCTCTAGTCGTGCTTTATCTTAAGCTGCTTCGATTGTGTACAATTCAGAATTGAATCGCTAATTCAATCCTTCTTTTCATTGGTTAAAATTTTGTATTTTCAGCCACTCAGGCGCTTCCCCAGATTTGCGGTGATCCTTCCTCGACTTGGAATAAAACGGCAAGCACTTTCTATCGATCATGTTTACGACGCGAGTGTTGCGGATGGCGGTGACCAAGAGCTCAACGGGTCTCGTTGGTCTTAAGGTGAACCTTAATGCTCGCCAGGATCTCATCAAGATTTACCGCCGGACGCTCCAGGAGGTTAAGGTACGGTGTTTAAATGGACCAAAAACTCCTAAAGAGCTGCTCGTGTGCTGACTCTCGTTTGCCGTTTGCTGCAGGTCCTGCCTGCTGAAGCCAAGAACTACCGTAACGCAGTGGAGCAGATCACCAATTTCCGTTTGAATGTGGTGGAGTCTAACGAGGATGTGAGTTGGAGATGGAGGAGATAACCCCGTTCTGGTGGTGCAGAGGCTAATGAACTCGTTATTTACTGTAGGAGGACGTGATTGAGCGCAAAATTAACTGCGGTCAACTGGAGGAGCTGATTGAGCAGGCGGAGGATGAGTTGAGCGTTATCCCCGTGTACCTTGGTGCGTTGTTGGTGATCTAGTTACGCTGAGGTCTTTCTACTTGCCAAGGTTGACTGACTGGTTGCTATTGATGATTGTTTTGCAGAGCACAAGCTGTGGGAAAGCCCCATTGATGCAGCCAAGTAAGCTGAATGTTTGTGAATGGTGGAGGAGCAGCAGCCACTGGAGATGAAGCACTAAAATACAGCTACCAATACATTCAAAGCGAAAAATATTGATATTGCAGAAAGTATTGACAGAAGAATGATGCAACATGGTTTTATGTATTTGCAAGGTTTTCTCACAATTAATTGCGAATCTTGCGACTGCGTGTCAAGTTGGACTTGATTCCTGTGGTTTCGCCGCCGTATTTGCCGGCCTCGCCCACACGCACATCGCGCACTTGGCCCTTTCTTCTGATGATCGCCTTGCGGTACTGCAGACGTTTCTTGACACGTGGATTGCGGTTCAGTTTGCTCTTGTGCGCCTTCAGTCCCTTGTTCTTCATGATCTGGTACGAAGCACCACGTTTGCCTTCGACATCGCTGTCCTCATCACCAGAGGCCAAAGCGGGGTTCTCGTGCGTGTAAAACTCCTTCTTGGACTTCTTGAGCTCAGCTTGCTCACGTGCAGTCTGCTCATAGAACCGCTCGGCCTCGGCCATCTCGTCTTCCGATACATCCGTCGTCTTCTTTTGTTTCTTGCTCTTCTTGGCCGAAACTTTCTCTCTATTGGCGCTGCGTTTACGTTCCGACTTGGTGAAGAACTTGTCGAGCCCATCGTCGATCTTGGCTTCCCGACATGCATCCGGTAGCTTTTTTGTCAGCAACTCTTGCATTTGGGCGTCCATTATCTCATCTATAGCTTGGAGTTTCGTAAGCTGCTTCTTAAGAAGAAGCAGATGCATCAGCACGGGGTGGTCGGACACACTTTTGCCCTCAGCTCGAAGCAGTAAGTAAAATGAGATGTTTGCTGAGTAATTCAACAGCAAATTCTGGCGCGTCATCAAGTAGCGCAAACCCATTTGCAACTGACGCGATTTCCGACGTACAGGACGCAGTTTTAGCACCGCAGGCGTCACGACTTCCTCGAGTTCTTTAGTGGTCGATTCTAGTTCAGATAAAAGACCCAGAAGTTCTGGCGCTGACTGG
Source organism: Phytophthora brassicae (assembly GCA_024679045.1). Taxonomy (NCBI): domain Eukaryota; phylum Oomycota; class Peronosporomycetes; order Peronosporales; family Peronosporaceae; genus Phytophthora; species Phytophthora brassicae. Next base: position 13,118 of record JAIKVB010000369.1, on the reverse strand, counting down.
TTCACAATCTGGAGTTTGTCTTTCTTGGTCATCTTGGAGAAATCTTTGTGCACTTGCTCCACTGTTTCTGCACTACCTGCACCGTTGTCTACCAGCATCGCAATGTCTGCAAGCTGATCACCAACAAGTTCTTCATCATCCACAGGAACTTCATTCTCCTCTTCTTCCTCCTCCTCTCCGTCTGCCTCGGGTTCATCAATACCAAAGTCTTCGTCGTCCATCATCTCCGCCTGTTTGCGCTGCAACTCTAAAGCCGCTTCCTCTTCATCTTTGGCGATTTCTTCGTCGGATTCCAGCTCGAACTCGGCCGTATCGGCAGAGTAAAAGGTTTTACGAGACTTGCCCCACTTTCCTTCCATTTGTAGCGCCTTCTTACGCTCCGCATCAGCATCAAAAGCGTTGTCTTCTTCATCATCGTCCATCTCTTCATCATCTTCATCCTCATCATCGTCACCGCCCAGCTCCAACACTTCCTGGCCTTCTAACTCATCCTCCTCTTCGGACGCCACTTGTTCACTGTCGCTCTCGTTCTCAGACGGATCATCAAAGAACGTCAGCTCTGCATCCTTCTGCGACCTCTGTGCTTCCTTCAGCTGCTTCTGACGCAGACGAATCTCTCCACCGCCGTCGCCCGTGCGCGCCGAGTGCCTCGCCTTGCGTCCCATTGCTTCCAATAGTTAGTGGCAAAAAAGCAACTTAGACTTTTTGACTGGCTGGGCGAGCCATTCAAATATGTGTACCACATCACTCGCACTTAATGAGCTACGCATATAAGTTATAACCTTTCTTGCTCCTCAATTGAAAATGCGGACAGCAGCGACTCGAGCGGCCAAGACGGCTCTGGCTAGCCAGCGTAGCAGCGCCGCCTTGGTCTCCAGGGGACTGGGTGTCTCCTCTATTGGCTCGCAACGCACTTGTGTGCCGACGCAACTGCTGCTTCTTAGAGCTTTCGCGTCCGACGCGCCACAGACGAAGCAATTGCACAAATTCGCGTGGGCCCAGACGGACATCGCGCCGCCTTCGCCTGGCCGCAATGTGATTGGCCGCTCTGCAAACGTGGACGTGACCAAAGGCACGAATCCGATCCAGCGTTGGCATTGGCTGTGGAAATTGCTGGGTTTCTTGAACGAGGACGACCGTCTCTTTCGCCAGTCAACTGCTGTGTTCCAGAGCTGTATGAACTACACGGCCAGACCAGAGTACTACAGCGCTTTGGGATTGCCGCGCTCTTTCCGTGCACAACAGGCACTGCTCATGATGCACGTGTGGCTGGTGCACCGCCGCCTGGCGCTGGAAGGAGATGACGGCAAGATCATGCAGGAACTCATGTTTGACCGACTGTGGGAAGAAACTGTCGTCCGTATTCGCTTCCTGGACATTTCTGAGCTGACAGTGAACAAGCACTTGGCGCAAGTGCAGCAGATGTGCTTTAACGCCTGTATCGCCTATGATCAGGGCTTGAAGAACGGACCCAACGCTCTCCAGACGGCAGTGGCTCAAAATCTACTAGAGAACGAGACGCCTGAAGGACTGAGAGTCGCCAGTATCATGGCCGAGCATATGAAGCGAGAAATGAAGAATTTGGAGAAGGTGGATGCGAAGTACATTATGGAAGGCACTATCCCATGGAGTCAGTTGCCCGAGACTCACGTCAAGATGACGGACATTCCAGGAGATGACAAGGAGGTGGTGCTTATTGGACAACGCTTTGGTAACTGGCGATCAGCGCTGGACAACCGTGGTAAGCTTTACTACTGGAATTTGACCACGAGGTTCTCTGTTTGGGACCGCCCCACGGGTGACAAACTGCACGAAGGCGAGGAGCAAAAATAAATAGGACGCTGACCTACCGTTGTGTCGCTCTGTGGAGGCGACAGGTGCCGCCGATGAGCAATCGATAAAGAGAAATGCACACAGCAGACAATTTAAAAGCCAACATCGTTCGTGTATGCAGGTTCGTGTTGAATTCCTTGTTGTATTCTTTCGGTTAGGTGGTTTTCGCTTCGTCGTGTATGCAGGTTCGTGTTGAATTCCTTGTTGTATTCTTTCGGTTAGGTGGTTTTCGCTTCGATCTTGGCCTTTTCCTCAGCTGCCACGCGGTCGCGGCGCTCCCGCATTTTCTGCTTCACGTAAGCATCGGAGGCCCTGGCGCGATTGAGGTTCTCGGAGCGGATGCTGCATTTTCTGCTTCACGTAAGCATCGGAGGCCCTGGCGCGATTGAGGTTCTCGGAGCGGATGCGGTTTTTCTCCTTTCTGAAACACCAGTCCAATGCTGTCTTGACCTCACCACACGCACCCACAAACTTTGCGTACGGGTTGTCTTGGTGGCACTCGAGTAGCGCCTTAATCTCCTGTTGGCAGCTCATTTACAACCAGTCAGACAACCAATTGATATGAGTTCCCACCTAACGTCATTGCAATTATACGTACAGCTTGGCAGTCTGGGTGCGGGCGGTCGAGTGGTGCGTGCATTATTGCTGGCAAAGTGCTCTGAGGTTCTGCGGTTGTCAGAAAGTGATTGTCTATGTAACAATCCGATCGCTTACGTAATTCCTGAATCTATTTGGTGGCTTACGTTAATTTTCATAAATTATCTGATCGTGTACGTTAAATACTGAAACAATCCGATTGTAAACGTTATTAACGAAAGTTCTAAATTATTTCTGACTTTTGACTTTGTCTCGATCATTGGCCTCAGATAAACAGTACCGATCAGCAGGAATCAATAAGCATGGACGGCGCCAACTTCACCCCCCAGCAGAAGGCTGAGCTCATGAACCGAGTACGTTTGCATGTATCAATAGTGAAACCAACGTTGCGATTTATCTCCTACCTTCGCGACGCGCTACTATCTTCATGCTAGGAGTGCCACTGACGCTCTTCTTTTTGGTCACTTTGGTATGCAGGTGCGCTCGGAAGTACAGCAGCAGGCGCTGCAGGAGCTCACGCAGAGTCTGCAGGAAAAGTGTTTCGACAAGTGCATCACACGCCCTAACGGCAAGCTCGACGGCAAGCAGCAGAACTGCCTCGCTCTGTGCATTAACCGATACATCGACACTATGAAGGTGGTCTCGGAGGCCATGGCGCAACGCGGCTCTTAGAAGGATCATGTCGGCGTACCGGTATTGCAGTTTGCACACAACACTCCCGCGTTAACAGCAATGGTGTTACTTTAGTGTCGCCGAATTTGATCCACGACCAGGGACAGACATTAATGGAGACTGCGACTGTAGTGCTCATTGTTTTCTCTAGAGAAACAACCAGGCTTTAATAAAGATCCTCAGCTTTAATAAAGGCACGTACAGGTTTCCATTTTGGTCATTCGAGAGGGCTCTAGTTTGCATCTGACCGACGATTGAATAGACAAGAACAAACTACCCGTTGCATCAAGGAAGACGGAATGAAAACCTTAAGTGAAATGATGGGGTTAAATCGCGTTGTACTTGTTCGTTCGTTGACCAGAGTTTAAATAGTGAAACTACGAAAAACCAAGTGCAAAAGCGAGGTTCAACCCTGCAAAGCAACCGACTCCATAAGCGACGTTCCTGCTCTTGAACTCATTAGGACATCAAACGATGTCTTTCATGAGAACAGGAGCTGTAGAACAGACAGCTAGATGTTAATGAGCGCATGCAAGCACCCACAACTGACTGACTGAACTCTGCTTAGTTCTTGGCGTCCGCCTGGCGAGACAGCTCAGCAATGGCCATGTCGCCCTCACCGTGGTGACGGATGTATCCAGCCAGAGCGAAGGTGTCCGACTCGCCGGTGAAGACACCGTTGGCGTTAACACGGGCAACGTTGATCTGAACCGAAGCGTGGTCCTTGGCCGCGAGGATGCGGTTGGTCCACGAGCTGTAAAAAAAGCAACAAGACGAAGCAGTTAGTATAGAAATTCTCCATAGTAAATAATAGCAGTAGGTAATAATGATGCGCACCATTTGCGGGGGATGTAGATATCGATCGACTGGCCGGCTTCGTTCTGCATGGTTACTTGTGTAGAGTCAGTTGAATTTCTCAATAAATGCTTCTCCGCGGCGGCTAAATTGGCGATGCTCCAACACCAATGACCCTTACTGTGCGTTACCGGTCATGCATACAAAACCCAAGTTACTTTCGTCCTTGACATGGTGTGGTGCACATTGATCTAGGACGGATATCAACGAGGAGCTCAATTAACCCAAGAAGAAGCAATGGCGGAGCAAATTACCGAGCAGCAAGTGGTGGCCACGTACAAGAGTCTGCGTGCAGAGGTGCGGCAGATGGCCGAGAAGATCTCCGAGTTGGAGGTGGAGACAACGGAGCACGACCGCGTGATCCAGACGCTTAATGAGCTGCCCAACGATCGCAAAGCTTATCGCATGGTGGGCGGTGTGCTGGTGCAGCGTACGGTGGAGGAAGTGCTGCCGGCTGTGACCGCCAATCGTGACGGTATCGCGCAAGTGCTTAATCAGCTAAACGAGGGTATTAAGCAGAAGGAGAAGGCTGCGGACGAGTGGCAGCGCAAGTACAACATCCAGGTGCAGCAGCAGTAGAAAAAGAGTCGTTAAGTGCAGGCAGACGGGTGACTGGAAGAGAGTTTTCTGTACTGTGCTCTCGAGTATGTTCGTAGTCCATTGAAGAACACGAAGGACTATTTATCCTACTGCAGTGGTGGAGTTGTTCGAGATAGATTCGTATGTGTTGATATTGTATTGATACAAAAGTTGAGGTTGGCAATTAGGACTTGCTTGTACCTTCCGTTAAGGAATACATGAGCCGTTTCTACGAACAGTAAATGAATGGGTTAGCTACTGCTGGAGATTGGTTGGAGGACTGAAAGTGCTGTTAATACCTGCAGCGCCATGTTAATAGTCTTGACCTGATCGTATTTAGCTGTCACAATCTTCAATTTCTCATCGAACGCGGTCTCTTGCTGCTCTACCACAGTTTTCAATGAATAAATTGTTTGATCCTGCACAAACGAATAGAAGAAGATACTTTAAACAAAACGCAATGATTTTGCCAAGCACCGCCAAGCACTCACCTTCTGCTTGCATGCAGCTTCAAGCTCTTTCACTCTCATTACAAGAGGATCATCTTCTGCTGCTTCCTTCCGTCGCACTCTGTCATTGCGACCATGTTCACTTTTGCTCTTTCCAGCAATATCTCTGTCTCTAGCAGAATTAATGTAGTGTCGTCGCACTAACTCGTCCTCCGATATGTCCAGCAGCCTCTCCAACTCCGTCAGCAGCTCCTCCTGCTCTGTCTTCTGCTCTATCGCTACCACCACCTTTTCCTCTCGGTAGAATCTCTCCCATTGTCGTAGTTGCTACAACAATAACCCCGTCAATTAACCTGAGCATAACATTCCAACCGAATAACAGTCTTCCCTACCTGCTGCAACTCGTCGTTCTTCTCTCGTAGCTCGCGCATCTGCTGCGTATCAATCTCATTCTCGTGCAATAACCCTTCCAGTTCAATCACATGCTGCACTTGCAGGTCCATATCTCTCTGATGTTGCGCAAGTTTCTCCTCCATGGCCGTAAGTTCCTCCTGCAGCTCCACATTGTGTTCACTCAGTAGTTTACGGTCGTGTGCGTACTTGGAGATCCGAAGTTGCAGCTCATGTTCCCATTTGCTTTGCTCCGTCTTGAACGCGTACAACTGCGCACGTTGCGCCTCCATCCGACGCTGCAGATTCGCAGCCAACTCGCGCTCCACCTCCAGTTCACGGGCTCCCCACCATACGCGTGCTTCATCCTGTTCAGCCGTCGTATCCGCTTGCTGCATCAGATGAAGATCAGACTTTTCAACTACCGGAATGGCAACTTGAACAACGTACCGCAATGATTGTAGGCTAATCCTGTGTGGTTCACATCATCCAAGTATCACTTAAGTGGACCTACTAAAATAACTCGAGACCACTTCATATCGTCACTTCATGCTCCCCTCGTTTGTGGTTCGCAAGTCACTAGCTCACTCGCCAGCCTTAAGCCTTTTCCAGACCGCCAGAATGAACCGTTTCGCCGCTGCCCTCCGCCCGCTGTCCCGTGCCGTTGCGCGCCCGCAATTTTTGTCCCGTGCCGCTCCCGCCCGCTTCTTCAGTGCGCAGACGTTCCTGGACCGTAACGAGGTGAGCGAGCGTGTGCTGGGCGTCGTCAAGAACTTCGAGAAGGTGGACGCTGAAGTCGTCAAGGAGGCTGCCAAGTTCCAGGAAGACCTGGGTCTGGACTCGTTGGATGTGGTTGAGGTTGTCATGGCCATGGAGGAGGAATTCACCATTGAGATCCCGGACAACGAGTCAGAGAAGCTGCTCACTCCCGCGCAAGTCATCGACTACATCGCTGCGCACCCCATGGCCAAGTAACTTTCCTTTCTAGTCAACAGTGTAGTGCTATGGCGTTCACTCCGTCTATAAATGGAATAGAACGCTGTTGCAGCGCAGTTTTCCATCCTTGACGTCGCTTCATGGCGAGAAAGATACAGGTTCTCGCTGGAAATCGATGATGAAGTGAAGCGGAAACTCTTGTGTGGGAAAACACTTAGTTATCATTAACGAACCAAAAAGAAAGTTACTTTGATAAAGTCTCGAGTGTATAAACCATCTTGGACGCTTACTTTACTTGCCTTCTCGTTTCTTCTCTGCTTGGAGCCGAGACAGAATGTCGTTAATGTGGTTACGTACAACAGGTTGGCCCGTGGCTGTGCGCTGACTCAACTTCACATGACGTTTCTTGCGTTTCGTAACCTTCTTCTCCGCATCTACAACTCGCTTCTTCTTTTCCTCACGAGTACGTTGATGTTCCAATTTGGTGATCGCCGCCTTCTTCTTGGCTTTAAAGAAAGGATCAGGCTTCACTACATGTTTGCGCTCGTTCTGTTCCGTCTTCTTGTCCACACGTGTCTTCACCTTCTTCTTCTCCACAGGTGCTTCCACCTTCTCCACCTTCTTGTCTATACGAGCCTCAACCTACACAAAAAATCATCATATCTATAAGTAAGAAAGCTTCCTCGTAGACAATCAATACTAGCAGCAAACGTCCATACCTCCTCTGTATCTTCAGTCTCTTTACCGTCCTTAAGCTCACTAAAGAACCTGTCGTAGAAGGACGACCCACCGGCTGCATCGGCATCTCCAGACTCCGCTGCTGAACCTTCGCGTTTCTTCACCTTCTCGTACTGACGACGACGTTGCGCCTTGTGGATAATAACCTTCTTCTTGCTCTTGGCATCACTCTTAGACCGCTGTGCTTTGCCCTTAATAAAGCGCTCGAGACTCAAGCCACTGCCGCGCATCCTGACCTCTTCACCTGGTTAAACTAATTTGCTAACTTTCTTCTGGCTTCCAATCAATAGCCACGCACTGATTGGCTAAAAACGAATCGTGTACGTTACACCAATGTATCCATCTGAACAACTTAAAACGAGTGTGACCTGGGCGTGACGGTGTAGTCGTCCTCCTGCTGTGAGTCCAATTGAAACGCTGGCATTGTAGCAGTAGCTTGTTTGCACCAACATCCACAGCCAGTTGGACATGCTGTCTCCATTTCGAACCAATCACGGAGGTGCTCAGCATGGCCGCCATGGCCACAAGTCATACAGAACATCGACTGGCCACGTACCACAAGCTGACACACTGAACATCGCACTGCAAAGTCCCGACAACTTGAACACACAGGATCGATCGTTTTCTACACATTCACAGCAACAAGAAGAGGATTAAATACATCACATACCGGTAAATAATCTCTTAAAAAACCGAAAAATACCGGTACATACCGCTTTGCATGAGCCACAGATCAGCCCCATGGAAATCCCACGCACGTCTTTCTCCCCATGAGACTTTGTCTTTAACACTTCGTTACGCAAATTCATCGCACCATAACGATACAGTACATCTGCATACGCTTCCTTGTAAATATCATACCGTGCTTCATCTTCAGGAAGTGACGAAAGGAGACATTTCTCCTGATCCACAGAGCGAAAACTTAACTCCAATAACACACGATCATTTGCATCCACTTCCTCTTCTCGACTCATTGGAGTATGAAGAGGGAAAGGTGAGACGGGACCAACTCTCGGTGAAGAATTCACTGGCATTGTCGTAGCGGGAGATTTCCCGTTCACTGCTTGAATAGGAGGCTTAAAAGTAATGGAGTATGAAGAGGGAAAGGTGAGACGGGACCAACTCTCGGTGAAGCATTCACTGGCATTGTCGTAGCGGGAGATTTCCCGTTCACTGCTTGAATAGGAGGCTTAAAAGTATCGGAAGTTAATCGAGGGGCCGGAGCTTCTCTACTGGAGTTCCCACTCCACGTCTTGAATGGATTTTCCAGTCGTTCAAAGTCCATTTTCCAGCCACTTCCTGGTGTTTTCCCATCACGATTAACTGTAGTCAATCCAGAAGTTAGGGTGTGATCTCGATTAGGACTCGATTGTCGACTTGAAGCTGGACTGTTCGTACCGCTGTTCACCATTACAGTGTCCTTCTCAGTCAGAACCATCTGCGTCCTGGCTTCACTATGGCTACTTGACCGTCGAGTTCCTCTCATAACAGGAGGAGCATCACTTGAGTCGGATAAATTCATCGCCAATTGCGAAATAGCATTCGAAGACGAAGGTCTGGAGCGAATGCCAGTAGTAGAGCTTGAGATAGCACTAAGAGAGCTAAATGGCATTCCACTCGCACCGTCTTCAATGCTTGCGCGTCTATCTTCACGTACAACTGGCAGTTGATCGTCCATTGTGATCGCAGAAGGAGTCACTAAGTCACAAACTTCTTCCATCTCTTTTCGTTCGTTTGGCTTTAAAGCACACACAATCGATGCTAAAGCTTGAACATCTCCTGCCTGTTCGTACATATCCAACACTTTGTGTACTAATCGCTTCCCAAGTGGATGTGCGCTCCAAGGATGAGCTGTTCGTAGACGCAACGAAGCTGAAGAGTTAGAGTTGTTCTTGTAAATAGGTAACTCCACTTCTGGTGCCGCTGAGATCTCAAACAACGACCAAATCTGCTGCAAATCACTTCGTCCAGCCAACAATGCAGTTCGCGCGTTTTCAGCGCATGTGGAAGCTAATGCTGATTCTTCGTTATCTTCTTTTTGACTGGCAGTTGCAGCCTCACTATCAGTTAATAAACCTTGTAACACTCGACTCAAGTTATTCTTTGAAGCGACTCCACGGTTGCTAGACATTTCCTCTGCAGCTCGCAGCATCCACGATATCATCGAGCGGTTCACAGAGCCAAGCTGACCTTTCTTCAGCTTCCCTGATACAGTTGAAGGGGACTTACTACGTGACTCGAGATTGGTTTGGTACGTTAGGATGGAGGACACACCACAGAGCTTGGACAAGTCGAGAATCGTCACACTGATACTCAAATCAAGATTTAATGCAGCTGTGGGCTGTTCCACACGCTTCAATCGTTCTGCAGTACTGGAACGGGTAGTCGCTCGAGGAGACAACTGACTTGGTGGCATTGAAAGGAGGTGATCTGGATTGTTTAAAGGTAAATGATACTCAGCATTGGAGAAATACGTATTCAAGTACTCAGATCCTCCGTGAATTGAAGACTCCATCTCGTTCACACCAGCCAAAATCTCGTCATTTGTACCGCCACCTCCACTGGTTGACGAATAATACATTGATGCATGACGATAACCAAGGCCAGAGACAGCGTGATTGTCCACATCTTCACCAAAGACTCCTACAACAACTCCACCATCAAGTAATTCCTTCGGTTGCTGTTGCTGTCCAGCCCAGTCAGTAGCTCCAACGTCCATGGAGCCCATAATATTAGCCGATGATAGTAGTTTTACTGCTGGTTTCTTGTTCTTCTTGGTCGCAAAGCGCGAATCTCTCAGCCCCAGCAACTCTTCGTACGTACGCGGCAGTTTATTGGGAGAAACCTGCGCTTTGCTCTCTTTTCCTGCAGCAACAGCAGTAGCAACGACAGCTGAACTGCGTGATTGGCCGATAGCAACACGGGAATCGAACACCAACAACATGTTGGGGCCACTAAAAGACGCTCCAGAAATACGAGGACATGGTAATGCTCTTGCGCCGTTAGTACTGGTAGATCGGTCTTCTGTACTTGCAGAATCATCCGATGCATCATCCTTTTCACCAGCTCCTAATACTGTGTCGTCTTCTTCACTTGCTGGATGTGATTCTTCCCCTTTAATGAGCTCTTCTTCGAGTGCAAGCAACGCCTGCAGTGAGCTGACACTGCGTCGTCTTCTTCACTTGCCGGATGTGATTCTTCCCCTTTAATGAGCTCTTCTTCGAGTGCAAGCAACGCCTGCAGTGAGCTGTCGTTCCCCTTCAAAGTGTACTCATCTGTACTCAGTGGAACTGCTGATTTTGGGATCACCAGCGGCACAAAGTCCGTTTTCAAGGTCGAGAGACTGTATTTCGAGTGCTGCGTATGGATCTCTGCAAATTCAGCATGCATCAGACGAAGCGCGTCGGTCTGACGAGCACTCGTGTTGTTTCCTTCCGACGGTGCAACATCAGCTAAATACGACGCAGTGTCGTAGCCACAAGCCTCAAGCTGAGGTCCATCTACATGCCACAAACGCAGTTCTTGATCTTTAGACCACGATACCAACTGATAGACACTCGTCTGTGGTCGAACACGCCATGCCATCCCCTTTACCAGATCATTATGACCTACAAATGAATGCACAAGCTCCGCAGTGACGGAAGCTCCACCAGAAATCTCCACATCTCCAGTATCACCATTAACTCCACTATCTCCATCATGTGAAAGAGCCCATAAACGAACGGTATTGTCCTTCCGCTGTGAAATAGTCACCAATCCATCACCGAACGGCGTGTATTGCGCTCGCCACACAGGAGCTCCAGTCGTTAAAATGCCTTGACAAACTCTCGGCTGCGTTACATCCCAGAATTTCACTGTCTTGTCCTCAGAGCAAGTCACCAGCTCGTACATCCGCTGTGGATGCCAGTCCAAACCATAGATTTTCTGCATGTGTGCTGTAATTAAAGCAGCAGGCGCTACCGTCCTCTCTCCAGTAGCTCGTAAGTCCCACACGCGTACTTCTCCCTCATGAGCCGTCGCTAACGACGTAGCATCCACTCGATTCCATTCCACTTGATTTACACTCGTATTGAAAGCATTCAGTGTCTGTACAGGTCTCTGTGGAGATCTCATATCCCATAGAAGCGTCTTAGCATCAGCTGAACACGTAGCCAATAGTGAAGGCTCCATGGGTGACCAGGCCACGTCACTAACAGGTCGAGTATGAGCTCTTAATGTAGCCACTAGAGGCTGTGCAGTCGACTGCAATCCACCACTGCCAGTTTCACTGTTATGACTGTGTTTATAAGTCCCTGAAGAGCCCTGACCCGTTCCAATAGCAGCTGAAGCTCCTGATCCTACTCCTATATCTGCAATATCCCAAATGAGTGTGTTCCGGTTGCTGGATGAAGCCACGTGGCTCTTGAATAGCGCATGCGGGTTGCACTTGACCACCGTCACTTCCAATTTCGTCTGATGATGCAACGTCGCTGGTGGTAGAAATGGCGTCTCCAAATTTATGAGGTGTAGTCCCTTACGACCCACCAAGACGGCCACAGAACCCGTGGCGTCAACGCTGAGCGCACTGGCGTTTAGGTCCAAGTGTACGTTGACATTGCGGTGGATCGTGGAGCCGCCAGCAGTCGATACGGAGCCACTGGACGCCGGAGACGCATGGGGAGAAGCATTGGTTGCTACTGATCCTCCTGTAGACGTGGTATGCGGGTCGTGACTCGGCGTGGAGGCGCTGCTAGCGCCGCGAGAAGCGTGGTAGCGGTGCCGACGCCGCATTGATTTGCGCCGAAATCAATTCGTACCTAAAAGCGTTAATTTTAATTCTACAGTCCTGGCCAATATGATCCGGCCACCCACACTTTTGACTGTCGCTCTGTCAATTCTTCAGCAATGAAATACCGGTATCGGTTATCGGTATCAATACCGTGACCCCGAGCTGCCTCGTGCCGATCGGTTCATTTCCTGAGGCGCGAGGGAAATGGTGTTTTACACATAGGAACACAATGGCATGGTGCACATATCATGTGCGAACCACCCACTACGAGCTGCAGCGAGCTCCCAGTTCAGCTTTCGATCAAGACACGAAAGCCAAGTTAGTTTAGGGGGGGGTCTCTATATATACGACACCGTGCAACGCCATGACCGACCAAAAACCTAACAAGATTTACAACGCCGCCACGACCAAGGCTGGGCCTGCTACGGTGAACCCTGCTCCTGCTGAGGTACCAGCGGCCGGCGGAACTACGACCGCAGAGGTCGTCGATGTTACGACTGACAGCACCTCGTGGACGGCAACCGCGGCTCGTTCGACGACTGATCCCCTTCCGATCCGAGCATCCAAGCGCGTGGCGAAGCGCAACGCGACCCCGGCTGACGCGGAGAAGGCCAAGAAGGGTAAGAAGAAGCTGGTTCGCGTCGGACTCCCCGCGTCTCAGCCCGACGTGTCAACGACCACGGACGAGCCAGCGACGACCTGGTTGGAGCGACCGCCTGCTAGAACGGCAGAGAGGCCTGGTTCTGCCACCTCGACGATGACACGACAGGCCACGGAGGTCGACCTGAAGGAGTTCATATCGTCGTTCCAGCCTGGGCTCGCCTCTGAACCAAGGACGACACCACAAGTGCGTGGTAAGCCGGCTATGGCTGAACCGTGAACAAGTGCCCAAGACGAAGTGCGCCTTCTCCGACAAGAGGTCGAATCCCTGAGGGGCCAACTCACAGGCGTGCGTCAGTCGCTGACCGTGCTGACCAAACCGAACGACCGAGGCGATCTTCCAGCAAGCAGCGTACGCCAACTGACGAGTGCCAGTTTCCCGGAGCAAGCGAAGAAAGCCAAGGGCGACTACAATCCTCCCCAAGCGCACATGTTGGTGGCGACACGAATGTTCAAAGGTCTCACTCCATCCGAAGGTAAGTCCATGTCTCCCATGTCTTTTGTGCTAGGCTTGCGTGAAGTGGTGTGCGTCGGGTTCAATACTACCCCCTGTCTGGGACCTGACCGAGGCCGAGTGTAACGGGTTCAATTCCAACTGTTGGATTGAGACCAAAGTTGATGTGTGTTTACACATTGAGGTG
>JAIKVB010000368.1:0-28580 GCA_024679045.1 Phytophthora brassicae | reverse complement strand
GCGCAACCTGGACTAATCGTCATAAGCCGACTGAATTAGGTGTTGTGGAAAAAGGAATCCCATAAAGTAAAAATATGGCGTAGCTAGGCTTTTATCATGGCCTGTATGGTCAGGTGGGACTGGTTACAGTTAATCGTGACGGTTTGCATTGGTGCAGTGTCATGAATGATATTCGGACAGCACATGTACGCTACTACATTCCTATGTATTCTAAGTACGCCGAAAATGTCAGGCAGCTCGCGAAGGACATAGACGCTACTCTTCGAGCGCCAACAGGATGGAGAAGATATCACATTAACCCCTACGTCGCTACGTTAAATAAACAAGTTGATAGCTTTCGACGGTCGTCTTTATGTGTTGCTGGGCTGCGAAATATTTTGTGGAGCTAGTACCTTCGCCAGCTGCGATGATGCTCAGCCAAATATATACGCTATTGATATCTGATGATGTGCGTTTAAGACTGCATATGTAATGAATTGAATGCACTAAAACAACTCTTGTAGACTCGAACTTTTTTTGCGTGTAACCGTACCGACGACAGCAAAATTTAACATTTCGTGTTTATTCGCTGCTCGCCGATACGGTATGCTGAACTTCGCGAGCGACGCGGAATTTCAGGACATCGACAAAACGACATGGATTCTATGTGCAGCACTGCTACCTATAGCAAATCTAATCTGACTCTCGGACACCCAAGTCGGGGTGTCTACTGGCCCATTGTGTCTGTCTATTGATGTCAAAACCGGTGTCTAACATTGGCCTTTACTCATTATATTCCTCTTCAAAAGCAAACAGAATCCACAAAAGCTCAAGCGTCTCGTCCTGTGTAACTGCATTTCAGGCTGTCGTGACCGCAAGTAGAGCGTGTATGCATTTTTTGCTGTGATGGTGTTTCATGATTGGCCGCTAGCAAGCTTGCCATTAGACAAATGTGTTTATGCAATTTTGCGGTGATTTGTCTCGAAAGACCACCCAGAGTTTCACTAACTGTACCCGTGTAGGGACACCGTGAAGGAAATGTGAGGGGAATGACCAGTTCAGATCTATGTATTGCTTTCTATTTCAGACAATAAAGTTGCTGACGCTGCGGTTCCAGACAGACTACAACGCTTCTAAATTCCTTAACTAGCGCCTCAATGGCGATGAGTAGCTTAAGTGGAGCATTGTGGTACCTCGACTGAGAGCCCAGCGTGGTGATGCGCACCTTCAATTAAAGACGCGAAACCCTCAAAATAAAAATGTTTGCCTGAAATATGGCCTAAAATATGCTTACAGTTCTTTTTCGGATTCACAAGAGACGCTAATTGGCCAAATACACGTAATGCCTCCCAAAATTGCTGTTTGACCATCGGGTACGAATCTCTATAACAGAGATTCGGTCAAATCAACAGTATAGACCGCGCACAACAATCTCATTAGTTGGAACTCAATATAAATAGAAAGATGTCACCCTGGACGGTCTACTATTTAGTTGTTGTTATATTCCTTTTTCTTACCACTAATAAGTATGTATAATGTATTAACACTAGGGCTACGCGAAGACTGGAATAGAACATAAACAGCTGTTTAGTCAGATATTGAATTTACCATGAGCACCACGGTCAACCATAGCAACAGTGTAAACCACTCGTAGCATCAATACCACACACTTGCTGACGCTGGATCCAACGACACTGAAGTTCTTTAGGTGACAATTGTGTTTATCTTCGAGCTTAATCATCGGACGCGTTTGTACTGCCACCACCTCGTTTATGTAAGTAGCTGTTACGGTATCGACAAACCCTCCCTACAGCGTACAAAGAAACTCACAAGCATGTCGCGTTCATCTGGAACCCAATGAGTCGCTGAGGCTACGTGTCCTTCACGGAAACCGCGTTGCTGTCAGCGTGCGGTACCCTACGATGCACTTCATCATTGTCTTCAGTCTTAACTTCTTCTTCGACAATGTACTGCAAGATGTTTTCAATGTTTTCGCATTTTTAGCAGCGACAGCGGTTTCTAGTGCCGTTCTTTCCGTAGCGGCAGCATGTCGAGGTTCTAATTCGTCTTTTCAACCAGAACTTTCGATTTGCTGTTGTTTTATCCTAACTCTGCCCGACAGCCACCCAACTCGTTCTCCTTGAACCGCTTTTATTTTATCATAGTCAACTTGTTGTTAGCAGAAGACAGACTGCCGCTAGCCACAGCGACGCTAAATATTAAACATTGGTCAGATTCATGAGCGGACAGAGCCATCGCCTTATTGGTTTTAGTTGTCATGTGACGGGGGTCACACGCACCTTAGCTTGAGGAAGTGTAGATATAACCTTGTCAGACGCCAAGCGTCTCTGTCCGTAGATAGCCGAAGAAAGTCCCACTTTCTTATAGCCAATCAGGAGACCCTCCCAATTAACTTGCACACTTGTAGGTTAGATTTAATCTGAAGTATATTGTCTTTTGCTAATAAATCTTAAGTACCGTAAAAATGTCTAAATAACGCACCCCTTATAATCACCAGTCCCTTAATGAGTGGAGCCGAGACCATGTGTCTTCCATAAGTACGAACCGTACTTAGGCTCGGAGATGTGTGTTCCATAAGTACACATGTCACCTTAACTTTGAGGTGACCACTCCCGAATAAGGTTATAACCTATGAGGTGAAACACCTCAATATGCGGATACACCAGACTGGTTTCAATCCACCTATCTGGGCCAGGCCCCGTTACATGTAACCCTATATATTCGACCTTCTAGGGCTACGCGAAGGCTGTGATACGAAGGATACAACCGATTAGCTAAAACCGATCTGAAAAGCGGATCATTCCTTCGCCACCGATATCTCCTTGACTGTGTTGCATCGCCATGGCGCAGTTGCAGTTATGTGAAGACATAATACAGACCACACTAGCGAATTTAAACTTAACTAGGCCACTGCTTCAGAACGATCATTCAATCTTTCTCCGTTGTCAAACTGTTGATTGGCTAAACAAATAAGTCGTGAACGTATCTTCGACTTAGCAACAACATATTATATTACAAGTGCTTTTATTATCGTAATAGTGAGCATTGGTATTTTCTTTGTTCTGCTTTTTAAGTAAGAACAACAGACTTAAATATAAAACAACACGAAGGCTCTTCTTGTTGGTGGTAAATTTTATGGAAACGTTGTAAAGCACTGAACTGGGCTGCTGCTTACGTGTTACTGTGGTTGAGTGAGTATGCTTCTCTGTCCCACGAGATTATAGGTATTTAATAATATGGGTCATAAATCTTAACGAACGTGGAAACATGAGGCGTGAGGGCTAATCGGAAAGGTCGGAGGCTCGAAGACGAGCTCACTTTCTCTTTCGGCATCACACCCCGAGCACTGTCTAGTACATCGACTAATAGGAATATAGGACTAAATATAAAAAGTAATACACTATTGTGTTTAAGTGTTCATTGCACATTTCAAGTAATATGATGGATGAATATATGCCAACAGGAGTGTCAGCTGATGCGTATGCCGCAAATCAGTCCGGCTATGCCATCCCAGCCTCGTCTGTGAGAAAAAACATTTGACGTGCAAGAATCACACGAACCAATAAATTCGGTGTTCGCTGAGCGCAACATAGCCTTTAGCGGAGGCCACGTTGAAGAGGCCGCGCAGCCTGGTGAGCAACAGCTTGCTGAGGAGATGAATCTCCAGAAGATGGGTTTAATGACATAATGATTTTTGTGTTCCTTTCTTGCATAATGCTGAAATGTCACTGACAAGTGACTCGTGGGTATTGGACCCAGGGGATGAATTTGTATAACCAGTGAAGAGACAAAGTTCGTTGAAATGCACCACGACAATGGATACATACTTACAATTGAAGAAGAGTCAAATCACTCAAATTCACTCATGGGAACGGCGAAATTGTATGTTCATGGTCCACAAGGGATCCTGCCGTTTCGTTTTGAAAATGTTGCATTAGTACTACACGCCGAGTCAATTTTTAGCGAGTTCTGGCTAAAAAGAGGATGGTATGAAATAATTGAACCGCAGACATGCGAGTTCAAATTCGTACTATCTAACGATAAATTAGTGTTTGTAAAAAAAAAAACGGTGCATATTACGTGCAGCAGAACGTGAGAAACTTCCTGTTTGGGGACCCGTATACTTTGCGCATATCCTAAGAAAGGACAAAAAACTATCTGCCCGAGCACTAAAGTGCCGGTTTCTTCGGGTTTCAGAAGAAACAAAGGGATATCGGTTGTGGACGTTTACAATAACAAGCACATAATATCGCGAGATGTGCTGTTTGATACGACCAATGTAGCCAAATGGTTCAACGGGATTTAGAAAGACTGGCACAGCCCACACACTATTATTACCAGTATGCAATGACAGGGAAATGCTTTCGCCCAGGCAGCAAGATACAAATCTCCACGTTCCTTTTCAAATTAAGGAGTCATACGCCAGCTCGAGAGCTTGTTTCTTTTGCTCTCTGTGAGGAATCCGCTATGCTTCTTTGAGAGATCGTGAAGTAGGTCCCTTGATCCTCAGTATGCCTTGTGTAATGCTCTTATCAAGCATGCCTATAAGCACTGATAAACCTGGTATCGTTTAGGTTTGTTGTCACTCGTAATGTCATGGTTCTTGGCTTGGTTGTGCCCCCACAATCCGCGTACGTCAGCGTTTATTATTAGTTCCCATTGCTGGAATAGACTCGGTGGTCGATATTCTAGCTCCCACTGCTACCTAAAGAGCTCAAACTCGTAGCCAGCTATATTATTAAGATGGCTGGTGCCAGTGTATTATGGAGTAGTAGCAAGCAGGCGGGCCTATATTTCTCGACTACGGAAAGAAAACTTATCGCACTAGTTGAAGAAGCCAAATAATGTGAATGGCTGTGACATCTTTTAGAAGAGATACGATTTCCACAAAAAGTTCCAGTACAAGTATGAAGGCGGCCATTAGTATTGTTAAAAATCACGGAAACCACAAATAGAACAAACACACATAGAAATATATTTCAATCCTCTTCGAAATGGGTCGCCTCAAGATAAAAAAACTGTCAATCAGGGGCCGCTTGGTCAGTTCAACACCGAGAGTACTTGGCCAATGACAAGGCTGCTTTTCGCATACCTGTATATCATTTGTTAAAATTGTCCTAAGTACGAAACCTATACAAATGTATGAGCATGTTTGGGCGGGAAACTAGTGGCAGTGGAGCACAAACCGGTTGGTGGTTAGCGCAGTATTGGCTAGAACACATGAATAGCTTTAGCATTTAAAAACAAGACCTGCGCGAAATGAAGGTTAATACCGAAAGAATGGCGCTCTTAGACGAAGCGAACGCCAGGGATTGCTATAAGGGAAAACGAGATCGTATAAACTGCAGAAGTGTAACACGGATGGCGTCAGTGTTAGGGATAACCAGTAAAGCACAGTTAATATTAGTTACCTTAACGAAACAACAACTGGGGCATGATGTTGAAATACTGCTATCGTTGTAAGGAAATGAACTCCTCGTAGAGACAATTGCACCGCTTAAGATTCTCATTCGGCTTTTAAAGCATTGTACAAGACGCTATTCCAATCAAACAGCGTAATGTCTGCCCTGCCGGGTGAAATCACATCACAGGAGACAGCTTTGAGGTCGACGAGGCCAGGAGCGGCGAGTCAATGCGTTTGGGCAACTGTCAGTGGCGCTTGGGGGTAATAAAAGGTATGTGGGCTCTGTAGGAAACGGCAATGGCTAACATTTTTGAAAGTGGCTTTACTCTTGAAAATCAGTATCCCATCTTATATGTGTTTTTGTCATGATATGCTTTATCTTAATTGCCCTATCCCTTCCTAATATTTAACGGTTGAGCTGCAGCACATACTGAATACAAGCCAAAATCCGGCCTTCAATTGGTTTAGGCCGATTTAGAGAGATGATTTTGGTTGAAGGATTCGATGCACGATATCATTGGTGCAGGATCGAGTATAAGCTAAAAACTAGCCATAACAACAAGCAACTCAGACTTGCCATATTTTGTCCGTTTCGATGCCAAGCATTCCTTGTAGTGCTGTCAGCAAGTGAGGCTTCAGCACCGGTCCTAATTGGCCGTTCCCCTTAGTGTATTGTTCCACTATGGAGATGTCTGAGACATTTCAACAAAGACACTAACAACTAAACAATTCCTGAAACTAAGAGAGTATCTGGGAGTTAGAGATCTAACGGGACTTACTGGAAGTGCTGAACGACGACCTGCAGACTCCGGTTGCAGAGTTACTCGACTGAGAGAGAAAGAGAAATGAGGCACAAAGAGCCTCTTTCCTCTCAAACATGACGTTACATTGACTAGCAAGTCCTAGAGGACATATATGATCTGGATTACAAGGCAGAGAACTCCCTGCCACTGATATTGCGATGAGATAAGAGGCTGAGGAATCAGATGACGAAGAACGCAGTCCGAAGACGATCGTACTTACTCTTGTGGCCTCAGACCCCAATTACGAGTCTAGAGCACTGGCAAATATATTGGACTTAGAGATAAATAGTACTTCTCTGGTCCACCGTACTATAGCCATTTCGATTTTTTTACTTAGCCGACAAAGTAGAACGAGTTAGAAGGCACAACGCATAGTATTTGAAAGCTCTAAACGCACTGAGCGGTCCTACCGTGACAGCATTCCCAAACGCGTCTTTTTCAGATCGGTATTTGAACTTTTCTGAGCAAGTTTTGAGGAGGCGTTAGGTTAAATGTCGCAATTTGCTCAATTTTTGGCGATAATACATTGCACTTTTACACAGCCTTTATGGTTGGTTTAGGGATACTGCTACACAAACGAATTAGCTAAACAAGTCCTAGATGGCTCGAGAATTGGTCGAGTCTAAGCAAGGTTATTCTCTCCTTTATTGCGATTTCGCAGCACGTAGCAAATATGGTAAGGATAAAATAGGCCAATCACCACGAGGTACTAGTCAATTTGGTGACTATTTACTCTTACCACACCAGCGAATTAGGGCGATAGCTGTAATTGACGTAAATGGCGGTAGCCTTCACGTACTGTGGAGTCGTCAACAGGTAACACTATCAGGGAGACGCCATGGCGGATATGAAACTTGCGTACTCGAGAGGGGCTGTAGTTGTTGCCTCCCTTACAAGCAATAATCGTACCTAATACTTTCTGTAGCGTAAAAAAACACTTATCTAAAGTACGGTAGTCAACTTTTGAGAATGATGCATTAACGACAGCAATCAGACCATCGGTGTCGAACGTTGGTGTCTTGTACTGCAGCGACTGTAGGGAGTTAAAAAAAACTGAGGTCTAGAACGTTCAGATCGGGCGAACGCGGCAACTGACATACCATTTGGATATCCCATCCGCCCTCCATACCTGCCTCCAGGATGTCGGCGTTGTCGGCTTGCACGTGCGGACCAGCATTATCCTGCTGCACTTTAATCGTGATTGACTTTCTACCTGCAACATTTTAGCATCATAAAGAAACATAACGACAAAATTACTTATTAATTCAACATACAGCAACATAAGAACTTCAACTGCACTTACCAGGCCATTTCTCTCAAATAGCTGGGAATACCTTCTCGCGCAGCAACTTCGTGTATACGGCGCGGGTCATCGAGATGTTTTTGGTAATTGGATCACCTTTGAAACGATATTTGGACGATCGTTGGACCACAGCCTGCTCTACAATAGGCCAAATGCCTGTTTTACCATCAAAGTAGGTTTTTACGGCAATCATAGCGAGATCTGGCTACAGCAGCCAAGAACATTAACTTTCCGATGTACCTTTTGTTTGGGCACGAGCGGTACGGCAACGCTTCACCTTTGGCCAGATAGTACTCAGCGTTCGCCTTGTATAGATTGAACCACTTTTCATCAATATGCACTGTGTCGTACATGTGACGAACAAAAAACGCATTTGCTCCTAATAAAATAAAAAGCATAAACAAAGATTTTGTCAGGTCAAAAATTATCAGCTTTTAATGATAACAAAATTAGTAATAGGAATATACCTATGTGGCGCTCGACGTGCGTCAGCGCCCACGACAAACGTCGCATCACATGAGCAGCCGAAAGCGTCGGCCGGACGCGTGAGATTCTCCTGTGATTGACGCTGCGCTTCAAATATCGAAGCAGTGTCGTCTTGGGGATGCAGGTTGCGGCAGCAAGCGAGCACAAGCTCTGACGCTGGTAGAGAGGATCACGGACCCTCTCTATCACCTCGCCGTCGGTCAGGTTGCGGATCGGCGGTGGGCGCTGCTGGCGACCTCCCAGTAGCATGGAAGTGTCGTGGCGCTTTTGTCACACCTTGCTGATGGTGTGACGATGCAGACCAAAGTCATTGGCTGCTGCAGCGATGCTTCCCCGTGGAAGTCGGCTGCCGACTGACATTTGAGCGAGGTACAGAGCGACGGCCACCTTGACGTGCGGCGAGATGTCCTTTTGACTGAGGTGGCGTGGTATGATGGAGACTCGAGACGTTAAGAGCAAGTTGAAATTTGAGCTGAATTAGGGCCATAGATCGTCGGGTGCAAGTGGTTGGCAGCGGTGATAACCCGCCAGAAATTAAGCGTTCTAAACGCTCGACTTAGGCGCAAAACAAAAGCTGGAAACCAAGTTATTTTGAACCAATCAGATGCGTTTGCTATTATGTTGTGGTCCACAGTAAAACCTTATGGGCCATAGTAGGGTGGACCGGAGAAGTAATGTGTATCTTACTTGTGTTTAAGTGTTCATTACCACACCAAACATTTTCTTGCGCTGAAGTGAGATTATGGGAATCGGTCGGCTGGGCACTCGCGCTCAGGTCTGCGCTTTCAAGCATTCGGCGCTATTGTGCGTTTATTCCACTTTTCCGAGACCATATGAGTGACACGATCGGCCGATCGCACAGCCAATGCCACATCCTATCGTACAGAATAAATTCAGATATACTTTCCCATGGTCATCAGTTCCCGAAGCTCACCATGACTACAAACGCGCGACACAGCGACAACACTGCGGAACCCGCTCAGACGCAACAGCGTACGAGCGTATCCCTACTGTAATCAGCCAAACGATGTCACCAAATGAAGAATTTCACGATTTGACGACTGCGACTGAGCTTAAATTTTCTCCAGCGACTCCTGCAACCAGCATGATGGCTGAGATGGCTCCACCGACGCCTTCAGTCAGCACAATCACTGGAATTGCCCCCAGTAACTTCTGCAACTATCACCACGATATCAATGCTTGCTGCGGCGGATGCTATAGACGTCGTGGCAATGGCGCTAGCTCCAACAGCTTCTATATTTACGCCGATGACAATGCATTCCCCAACGACCCATCCAACCACCACCACAATGACGGAAGTGTCGACAGATGGTTTGGCAGCTACCGCATCTACATCAACACCTGATGATCTTTATCTCTGTGTGTGCGGCCTTTTGGGAGGCATTGATCAATTAGGAAGACACACCAGCTGAAACGCTCAGCGATGCTGATTTAATGGAAGCTTATTCGGCGGTATCATGGAGGCGTTGTGGGAGAAATTTTCTTGTAAAAATAAAGCTGTGAAGGATGATGGTGTGTGGATCGTGGAGACGCCTACTATAACTGAGTGAGCCAAAGTACTGCAATTTAAGGCGAAGGAGTGCGTCGTAGACTCCTCAAAGTCTGATCACATGTGGAACCAGTGGATTCTTGGAATGAGCGGAGAAACTGTAACTCTCATGATTTATGAGTACGGTATGGACATTGCAACGGCAAAAGATAGAGAGACTTTATGAAAGTATGTATTGTCAATTCTGTCCAAAGTTGCCAAAAGAGCGCGGTTCGGAGCCAGTCTTTGAATCGGGAGCCAATCAATCCTGGACGGCGATTGGCCAATATTCAAATCTCGCAGTGCACACAAAAGTTTTGAAGTGCAGCGCTCACAAGATGGAGGAAGCGGTAACGAGGCAACAGGCGCATTCCAACACTGTCTACCACTGCCTTTACGCCCACATTGAGCTTGGATACTCAAGACGCCACCTTGCGCACGTGTTTAATAAGTCAGAGCACACGATAGGCAACTGGCTCCAGCAGTACAGCGATGCAGGGATATTTCAGCGTATCAGAACCACGAGAGAGCGGATATACACGGAGGCCCATCGTTTGTGGCTGTTCAACTACTATCAGCAGCATCCGCTCTCCTTACTAGATGAAGCTCAAGACGCTTTCAAGCGCGTGCACGGAATGGTCATTTCGAAAACGTCCGTATGGCGCATCATTCACGCATTAGGACTCACATGGAAGGTGATTGAGCGCCGCGCTATCCACATTAAAGAGCGAGACGTCTTTCGGTTTGTAGAAGAGCTTAGTCATGTTAATTGGTCTCATCAAAATCTCGTTTTCTTCGATGAGGTTTCGTTCGACAACAGGGGGATGGTCCGAAAGCGTGGGTATGCTGTTCGAGGGAAAAGGGTTGCTATTCGGGGCGAGTTTGTGCGCAAACCACGGGTATCAATATTGGCGTTCATTGGAATTTACGGTTATCAACTACTTCAACACTGAAGGAACTTTTGATCGTGTGGAGTTCACCAAATGCTGTCAAGATCTCGTTCACGGAGCTCACGGACCAATCCGCCAATATCCTGGCCCGAATTCTGTATGGATCATGGATGGGGCAACAATTCATCGACACCCAGAAATCATTCATTATCTAAGAAGTGTTGGCGTCGTACCCATCTTTCTGCCGGCATATTGCCCGTTCTTCAACCCGATCGAGTTTCTGTTTGGTTACGTAAAGCGTTCATTTCAGCGGCACTACTCTGAGTCAAGCGGGCGAGATTTGACACCATTTGTCGTTCAAACATTTCAGCGCTTCAAACATTTTAATATGAGTCGTGTCTTCGAGCACTGTGGCTGGAAAGTACAAGGGTACTTTGACCCAGTGGGTCCAACTTCATACGATAGCCAAAACGTACGCAATACTAGTGAAAGCAACCAAACTGAACTAGATTTTGCCGAAATTTAATTTGAAGATGAGCCTAAATTTTAAAACTGCAAAGAAATTTGTTATTCTGTGTGCTCTGTGTCTGCAACGTTTTCTATATGAAGCAGCGGATCAATCACACCGTCTCGAGAAGGAGGAACAAGATCGCGCTGAAATTCCTCCAGTACCGCCCCTCGTACTTCCAACCGCCGAACATTTTCATGGAGATGTCGCCAAAGACCCCCCACAGCTGGATTAGTTCCTGATGGTCGGCGATGCATCCCTGCACCACATTCTGAGCCATATTTGCTGATTGCATAACGTCAGCGATGTGTTGTTCCAAACGAGAGTCCACAGCTCTTAATAAATTTGCTTGTAGTCCGGTGGTGGCTCCAGTACAGCAGCAGCCCACGTGGATCGGTTAAGATTACGTGTTAGGTGATTAGCCCACATACGCCATACAACCGAATCCATCTGGAATGTAGCCCCCCCAAATGTCTTTAAGCTGCCCCACGACATCTCGTAATGAGCTCTCAGCAGTGGCACCCGCACGGTCAGTATCCTCCGGCTGAATGCACGATGCAGTGAACTCATCGTGGTCTTGAGCTTTCGCAATTGACAATCCAAACTCATAGATCACGAGTGTTACAGTATGTCGTCGCATTATCACCAACCACTTTTTCCATGCTTACTCAGACTTCATTGATTCTACCACCTTTTTCTTAGCCCTAAATTACATCACTCGATGCCATTCAGCAATGCAGTGTGTTTCCACAGACCACTTCCCGTCCGTTTTAATAGCTCTGCATTTTACTCGACTGCTGAAAAGGTTCCACATCTTTTGCATAAGGTCACGGAATGACCTCCCATTAAGGACCACGTCGTCCAAAATCTCAGCCGAAGTATCGCGTTGAGCGATCGTCGACTTTACCATCGGCCGCAATAAAAGCTGGTAAACAAGTGTATTACTCGCTGGCAATAACTCTTCTGCCGCTTGGGGCGAGTATTGAGGTAGCGGCGGCGACTCCAGCGCCACCACCGAAGCTTTGCAGCTCCATTTGTTGCTGGAAGACCAATCAGACGTGCAGCGTCAGGTGAGGGAGGTGTTGGCGTCGCAGGAGATGCTAAGGCCCGCTGTTGGCTTGATGCCGTCGATTGTGTAGATGATTCATGCCGTGGGTCTTTGTGAAGGTTGTGTAGCCGTTGATGTAGAAGCAAGCTGCGGCGTAGTCATCGTGCTCGTCTGCAACGCCGTTTGATGAGGGCTTTGTGGTCGATGATCTCGTGCGGTCGCCCGAGATAGATTCATCCGGGCGTCAGGGGAGGATTGAGACGTCGAAGGAGTGCTAGATGGTGTAGGCGTACGACTTCATAGCTGATAGGGGGAGGTGCGCGTATGGCTGCGCTGGCGTGGCGACCTACGCGGCGTAACCGCATGGTGCAATACTGGCAGCCGAAGGAGGTAACCGCTTCTCTTGCATGTATATTATGCTGTATGACAGGTGGAGCGATTGATAGTTCGGTTTGGCTGGATCGATTCAACCAATCGCGCCCGGAAGTTTTGAATCGAACGCGCAATATTTTACCGAGAAAACAAATCGTGCTGGTGCAACAGCAGAGAGCTCGTTACGAGAAGTTGTGATCGGGCTCCGCCAGAAATGGCGAGCTACGTTCCAGGTGGTCTCAATTGTCCGGAATATGTGGTCGAGTCACATAACGCGAAATCTGAACCGCTCTACATGGAGCCCCGACATCTCAGCGCCACGTCCAAGCTACATCGCAAATCTACTGTATCCAGCTGAATCACGCCTAGAGGCGCGCTTAACTGGCGCAACTCAATCTGCAAGTGTTGCGTTATATTGTGTTGGAGCTTCAATTGCTGAATGTCACCAACGTGTAGTCATCTGGGTGCGGCTGTACGCTGTCTTGAAGACGCTTGGAGGCTCGTGAATCAATATCGAGGAGTATCTGCGATCTTGTTCCTCCGTCGCCGAGCGCAATAATTGATCCTCTGCCTCTCATTCAGAACATTGAAGACGCAGAACATGTCTAGTGAAAGTCAGCAAAAGCTTCTATTTCGTTAATCGGTGAGTTGCAATAGCGCTTTTTGCATTTACTACTCGGCTTCAAGGTCAGTGAAGTCTAACTCATCTTGATTGGTAATTTCAACGCCAAGTTCAGATGGGGATCGCCTCTCAACTGAATTGGACCGACAACATCGAAGTACCCTTGAATCTTCCAACCGCAGTGCTGATATACCTTACTCATGTTGAACTTGTAGAATTTGCGGAATGTCTGAACAACAAAAAGCGTCAGGTCCCGCCCACAATTCTCTTGGTAGTAACGCTGAAATGAGCGCTTGACGTATTCAGATAGAAACTCTACTGGATTGAAAAGGGACGATATGCCGGGAGTATATTGGGCACGACACCAACATTGTGAATATAGTGGATGATTTCCGGGTGCATGTGGATACTGGCGCCGTCCAGAATCCAATTGAATTGCGACGAGGGTACTGATGTACTGGTCCACTCGGGGAGTGAACAAAGTCTTGGCAGCATTTCGTGAACTTCAAGCAGTCCAAAGTACCCCTCTGCTGAAGTAATTGAGAATACCGTCCACGCCAAAAAACACATGATTGAGATACACCCCGAATTGCAACCATACTTTCGCGAGTATAAAATAGATTTGTTTTTGTATATTTTGGATTTCCGTGGTGTGCACTTGAGACGCAACGAAATGCGTCGTGCAACGTTATGCGTCGAAGTTTGTTTGTGCTTAACGTCACCTGCTACATTAAGCGACGTTATCTTGAAAAGGGGTGACATCAGAGCTCGGAAAATAAATATAAAATTGTACTTTTTTGAAAAAAATAATACGTTACTGCAATACAGGTGACACCAATAATAAGTATTGTAATTATTTATTACAATGATTAGGGTTTGAACGGTGTAGTGGGTTGGAAACGCCCTACTTATCCACTACGCAGGGGTTCGAGCCCCACACTTGTCGAGATGGCTATCACTAGAACTTATGGTCCTTACTAAGGTCCCCAATATTTTGCAGTGTCGACTCTTTTTTTGTTGCTTGAGCGTGTTGCCACGCGTAAAGATCGGATAAGGTACTTTAGGTGAGCTCTATTAGCCGTGTATCACCTGCACTTTGTCGAGAATTAGGCGGCATTTCCTCGTTGAAACTTTGTCTGGTGCTGTGAGAACGGAGATACTTTGGACATTGACATATGAGAGTTCGGGTGGTTTTCGCGTTGAGTTTAGATGCTCAGCCACCAAAGAAACAAGTGACAGCTTGTACGCTGCTCTTATGTCTTGATTTCTTAGCTAGCCATCGAGTCTCGGGCCTGGACACGTAGAGCAAATTCACGTTTTATGCTTGTGCAGCCGTCAAGCAGATATTTTAGAATGGTCGCGCATTTTTAACGGTATATTCTGACGAAACTTGGAAAGAAATGAAGTAAATTAACGGGTGATGACAGAGTTCCTCGTCTAATTTCATGGCTGGGACGAAAACGGAAGAGATTTGAAATTCCGGTCCTAGATGAAAGATACCCCTTTCAGGACGCGGGTAGCGGTTAAGCCTCTCTTGGTCGACTACTAGGGCTGCCTCCGCACTTGTGCCATCAATGACTGCTCCGATGTCAACCATTCGTATGCAGGTATCGATTATTGTTACTGCTCTCCATTGCTGCGGTCCAAAGGGCCCAATAGAATAGACAGCCATTTCTGCCCACGGACGCAAAGTTGCGCCTTCCATTGGCACTTGACAGTATTTCATTCGATAGTTTTTGCTGCGTGCACATTGGTTCAGCCGCCAGCCAATAAAAATGGGCCGGCGACGGAACCAGATAGTCCACGAGCGCAAATGCGTTTTGCACTTCACAGGTGATAACCTCCCATATTACACTTGTGGACCAACCATTTATTATATCGCATATAACAGGTTATCATTTGGGTCTACTTTGGCAGCGTACCGGAAATGGTGAGTCTTACATCTCCTCAGCGCCTTTACGGATGTCGTCCTCGTAGTTCATGAGAGACGTGAAGTTCAGAGTTCACGATTAGCGCGTAGAAAGACCGACATCTCAATATTTGCTGGCACCACGCTCGAGCGCATAGGATTCAGGACCAGCTTGCAGAGCGAGAAGAGACACTCACAACGATTGCTGGTGGTCGGGATGAGCTGCAAGATATCTACATACTGGTCTTCAGATACGCAACTCGGGCGCTTATCGATTCGCAAAATGTCCGTGGCAAAATCCACCTTCTTGGGCGCTGTACTTGGTAGAGAAGCAGGGACGACAAAATTGGAAACTGTCTTCTTTTCCACGCAGTAAGGACTCGGCCTGACAGTAAGGACTCTGTCTAACAGGAGATTTAGGACCACGCTCTCGACGACCGGGGAGTGAACAATAATGTCCTAAGAGTCATAATGTACCGTGTCCTTTAAGTATAAGATATAGGAGAGTTACGGTACAGGTTGAAGCTGTGTCGAGCCCTAACCTTAACACACGCGAAGGCTGTCGAGGTCTTCAAGCTTGGCAGCGAACTGCACAATATGGTGGTGAGTGCTGGGTCGTGGAAGCAATTCTTCAACGGCTCAAACCTATCAGACGTGGCTAGCTACGTGAAAATTCGGGACGCGCCTTCAAAGGCTTGTACTTCGTGTGGTGTGTGAGCTCTGCAGCGTTGTTCGGTAACGTAATTGAACTGAGAGGGTCTGCACTTGATCTATAAGAGGCTGGTACTCTTTGAGGTACCGGCACACAGCCCGATTGAAACGGTGACTTGCACAGTTACTAAACGGGATCTTCAGTCTGGTCGCAATCACTTGGTTTGTTGCGCATTTGTCCGCAACGATAAACATGAGCATCTCGCTGTCCTTCCTGTAAAGCTCCAATACCGTCTCGATCATTTCGATGTTTGCATCTGCCGTTTGCCCGTCCTCAGCCGATGAAATTGCAAGCAGCACCTGGTGAAGTTCCCCGCTCTTAGCATATACGCCGTAGATAGCAATGAAGTGGAACGTCCTGAAGGTTTAGCCGTCAAACATCAACCCAAGCTGGTCGTCCATGTCCCCAGAGATTCGCCCCCCCCGTTGCAGACACGTGACGCATATAGGGTATCAATGTCTTCGACAACACGGGCTTGAGTGTCGCTATTGAGCGCGTGATCGGGTCGTCCACTTCACTCAGTGGTCTGTTAAGGGTCTATGAAGGAATGTAGTTTTGAAGGGCACAGAGTGTCAGCATTAGTGTCAGCATCAGAAATAGTGCCAGCATTTGGAACTGGCAGTCTTCGTTTGAAACAATTAGTGAAATAGTGCCAGCATTTGGAAAAAGGCCTATCTGCCGAAAACGAAATCTCGAAATAAATAACACGAATAACTGGCAGTGGTCAAGTAGATTATTCAGATAAGATGGCATCATGAACGCTGTCACATTCTGGACAAGCCGACCCCCTCCTCATGGTGAGATCGATTAATAGTGGCTATCATTGAGATATTTCGCACTCGGCCAATAGATAATTCATATAAGAACTTATTTTTTGGCAACACTGACCAATAATACCCTTGCTCCGATATGGGGAAGATGAACTCACTTACCGATATTTGTAAACTTCGTACAGAATGGGTCCAGTAGCTTCGTTGTTTGATGCATATCCCGTCTTTTGGTCGTAGTAGTAGGCATTTTGGGTCGTGAACATCTCCGAATAAAAATAATGTACACAGCTTTTTTACCGGCCAAGCGCGTCTACTCAAAATTCTTCCTCCATCACACAACACCAGCAGAAAAAGTGCCAGGCTTCAGCACGTACTTGGGAGCAAGCCTTCGTTGCAATGTAGGTAATACCATCGCAGTAAACCACATCGCATCTTGTCTTCCAAGTATCCGTCCCAGTGCATGACGTACCGAGGCAATCGAAACCGAAGGCCGTCTCCACTCTCCTTCTCGCTGCATAAACTCGATCGTACTCTGCTCCGTGAGCACCAAGTAAACATGCCACATCCAATAGCCACAAACCAGTAACCCCACAATGCTCGTGGCCATGAACGAAAACAGCACTTTAAACCGATCCAGCACAACGTGAGTCCGTTCCGCAGCTTCGTCATCTTCACTACTCGAAGTGAGTGTCGTAACGAAGAGCCCCGCAGACAAAATGGCGACGTAAAAGCAGCTCAGCCAGATGTACATCAACAGCAGCCAGAAATGTCCTGCATAATATACATTTATATTATAAATATGTCAGCATTAACCCTTTTCCAAAAATGGGTTTATAACCTTTACATACGGTAGTTGTAGTAGCCGACGCAGTTGTTTATCCACGGACAGTGGTGGTCCATCTCGTACACGCATCGTCGACACTCGCGACAGTGGTGCGCTCGGTAAGGTTTAACCCTTTCACAGTATCGACAGAATAATTGTTCTCCATCTCCCTCGGTACTCTGGACCAGATGCTCCTGTGCAACGAAGCCAGGATCACTCCAGATGGCCAACGAGTACTGCAGCAGCAGCTCTGAGGCCAAGAAGACGCTTCCAAGCCAGTGTAAAAGGTTATTCCGTGGTAGGAATTTCGTAAAGTGAACGAATGCGATGCCCCCGATGAGTCCGTAGCCTACAGCCACAAAGAGCGGACCCACTAAGACACTCCAGTGCCGCATTTCTGAAGAGACCCGTATGTCGCCAAGTCGCATGTATCGGCTTCTGCAGGGACCCTTGTTCAGGATGCGCATTCGGATAAAAAAAAGCCGAATGCCGAAGGACCAACGCTCTCAATATCCATTTTGCAGGTGGAATATTGTCGGTGTGGCTGTTTGACTTATACCATCATAAGCAGCCAAATATATGTTTTTGCAGGTAGCGTGGCACAAATTATTCACCGCCGCTTCCCGCCCACCACCCCCTATCGCCTAATTTCCCTAAAGCGCCGTCCAGCCAGTCGAAGCCGCCTCCTTCCGCTGCCGGACGCGCTCGGAAAAGGCCGAGAAAGCGGCAGTCGAGCCATCAATCCCAGAAACAGGTAGAGAAAAAGATGATGCGATGGATGGCGCGGGACAGGAAATGAGAGGAGAGACAGCCATGAGAGACCTCATTCTCTTATTTAGTCTGGAGACGACAAGGAGTGTTGGTCTTTCACTTTCCTCTCCTCTTTTTGACACGCGGTTACGCTGCGTACCCCCTGTCCGTCCATTGCTCTATTATTTTATAGAGGACTTGGGAGCTGAGACTGACATCTTGTTGCTTCATTCTTTGCTGCTCCCACCAGTTTTATATGACGATGGAGTTTGCACCAGCTAGCGTCTCGACAGAGAAGACGGCGAAAGACGGCGAAGCTCTCGGCTTTGACGCCTTCCGCTTCGGCAGTTCCAGTGACTTCTTCGCCCCCATGACGTACAATGACAAGGCTCCGTCATCAACAAGCGAAGAAGACAAGAAGAATCAGCAGAATCCCAAGAGCGCCGTCGAAGTGGCCGACAAGTCCCCGCCGTCCAATCAGGAAGAGCATGACAAGACACCGGAAGACGAGGCGCGTATCCCCATTAAAGTGCGTAAGCCGCAGCACGAGATGCTCAACAGCCGCCGCAAAAACAGCATCGAGATGTTCCTCTCGCAATCGCCGAGTCAAGCGTTAGGCGGAGATTTTTTGAAGCTCAGTATGGACGACCGACAGCGGAGTCTGCAGGAAACCGGCGCAACGACGGCTGTTAGTGCGGCTGGCACGTACGCGGCCGGCCAGTTTCAGCTCAATCCCGTGCAGGAATCACCCGCTGAGTACGGCAGGTATCGTCAGCAGCCGCCTGCTTCACAGTCTCAGGAACGCTTTAGAACCAACGGACGGGAGCCGACGTCGCTTACGCGGTCAAGTACAGTACCGAATGGTACAAGCTCGGCTTCGTCGTACAGCGGAGGCTACGCGCTGAGTCCGCGCGTGGTATCTGAAGACTCGTGGTCGGGCAGTCAGGATGGTGATAATAACGCAATGTACCAGGAGCAAATGCACGACTACTACAGCAACAACCAGATTGCAGCCACATATGCCCTCGAGCAGCAGCAGTATCGTCAACAGCAGCAGTATCGCGCGTCACAGACGGCTAATGGGTCTTATGGCTACGGAGGGACGCCGTCTCGCTCGCAAATGAATTCCGGGCAGTGGAACCCTATGGTGGTGGGTCCCCATCCTCCGGCGGGGATGTATGAAGCCGGTGGAAACAACGTGTACATGAACACGCGCTCGAGTCCGATGAGGCACCCGCAAGCTCAAATGGGGTACGCTTCGCAACAACAGGGGATGCGGGGTGGAAGCCACTCGAACGGCCGCTCATCGAGCCGCAACATGTATTCGCGTATGACACCACCACTT
This sequence comes from Phytophthora brassicae, assembly GCA_024679045.1. NCBI lineage: Eukaryota > Oomycota > Peronosporomycetes > Peronosporales > Peronosporaceae > Phytophthora > Phytophthora brassicae. Next base: position 9,286 of record JAIKVB010000368.1, on the reverse strand, counting down.
CCGGAAGCTTCTCCTCCGCATTCGCCTCGGAAGGGCATGGGTATGCACATGGGTATGAAGCAGTGCAAGTTTTTCCTGCAAGGACACTGTCGGATGGGGAGTAAGTGTAAGTTTGTGCATCAGTCAGGCGCGCCCACTCCGGAGCACATGGGCGGTGGACACAACTCGAACCGTCAGAACAATTCCATGATGTACCAACAGAACCGGATGATGATGTCGCCTCCCCCGTCGCAAATGATGCAGCAACAGCGCCATCAAATGAGTGGTGATGACATGGGGCACCAGCTTAACGGAGGGTTTGGAGGCCGTCAGCAGCCGCGGATGAATTACCGCTCGGAGAATTCTGGTGCGAGTAGTATGGGCTTGGGCTTAATGAACGGTGGGAGTATGAGCGCACCACTGATGGGCGGATCTGCCAGCGACCCGTCGAGCTTGAGCGCTGCATTGAGCGTGGAAGATATTCAAAACCGCGTGTTTGCAATGTCTAAGGACCAGAATGGTTGTCGGCTTCTTCAGGAACAACTTGACTATGAAGACCGTACGGATCTGTGTGATGTGATCTATCAAGAGTCGCTGGAGCACCTGGCTGAGATGATGGTTGATCCGTTCGGTAATTATCTCTTCCAGAAGTTGTTGGAGCGTGTGAACGAGAAGCAGCGTCTTGTGATTATTCGCCGGGTGAGCTCCAACCTCGTGGCTGCTGCTTTGAACCTACACGGAACGAGATCTGTGCAGAAGGTGGTGGAAGTGTGCGCTACGTCTCCTGACGTTATTGAGGAAGACTACGACGAGGAGGATGGCGAAGACTATGGCTATGTAAATGATCGTGAGGACCACCCTGAAGGTGAAGAGCGTCGCCGCACGACCAGTCTGCCGGACATTATTGTGGACGCGCTTAAGGACGACGCCGTGCGTCTGTGTATCGACTCGAACGGCAACCACGTGATCCAGCGTGCTTTGCAGTTTATGAAGCCCGAGTACAACCAGTTTGTGTTTGATGCTGTGTGTAAAGAATGCACGACGGTGGGAACACACCGTCACGGGTGCTGCGTCCTGCAACGCTGCTTGGATGCGGCCAACAAGGCGCAAAAGGCGGAGGTGATTGAGCAGGTGGAGCGCCAGGCGATGAAGCTGATGCAGGACCCGTACGGCAACTACGTGGTCCAATACGTTCTTGATTCATGTACTGCTGAAGAGGCTTTCGGCGTCATTATGAAGCCGCTGGGCCACATTTACGAGCTCTCGGTGCAAAAGTTCAGCTCGAATGTGATCGAGAAGTGTCTTGAGAAGGCTCCGGAGCGTGTGCGTCAAAAGTACATCTCGGAGATTACGAGTTGTCCGAAGATGAACAAAATGCTGCAGGACCAATTCGCCAACTACGTGGTACAGCGTGCACTTTGCGTGTGTGCGGAAGAACAGTGTCTGCTGCTCGTGAAGGCTATTCGTCCGCATTTGGCCGGGATGAAGAACACGTCGGGTGGTCGTCGCATCACCGCGCGTATTCTGAAGCGCTTCCCGAACATGGATATTAGTATGGATATGGGCATGTCGCCGACTGCTGACAACCTGTTCGACAACGGCAATGGTATCATGATGGGCCACTTAGGCGGCGGCTACATGCACCAGCAGCAAATGCATCCTAACCAAATGTACGGGATGCAAGGGGGAATGCAAGGTGGTCATATGGGCGCTTCTCACCATTTTCAGGGAGGTGGTCGTGGAAACCGCATGCCGCATATGCACGGGAATGACGGTAGTATGATGATGCTGAACGATGTGGGCAGTATGGGCATGAATGCGACGAGTCGTGCGTAGAGTAATAGCATGTGGTGGGCAAAAAGTATGAACCAGCAGCGAGAAGAGCGTGTGGTGTATGAATGACGAAACAAGGAAGACCCCATTGCCGCTGGAGACGCGCAGCAGGTGTGAAATGTGGAGTGTGAAGAAACCTGCCACCAGCGAAGGAAAGAAGAAGTGGGTATGATGAAAGGGCGAGGAGGCCGCCGAGTAGTGACAAGGAAAAGGACGGCTCGACAAGTTTTGCGCGTTTGTAGATAAGACAGATACAAAAAGAGGAGAAAATGCATGTTTAGGACTTGTATCAAAGCAAAAGAACAAGGACAAGAAGAAGAAGCCGCGAAGAGGGAAGCAACCAATGGGGCAGAGTGGACGTATGAAGGCGAGACACGACAGTATGCTGTATCAATAAGCCGCCATTCCGCTGCCAAGACTTAGACTGGGTGGGGTGAAGATGAAAGCTGCTTAGCTTGCCACCATCTAGCTCCGTACTCTGGCTGCAACTCAGGCAATAGGAAAAAAATGACCAGAAGACAATATAGCGTTTGAAGGAAAAAATCTATCATATCCTCAGTAGCTTGGCTTACCTTAGAATTTGTACCGCTGGATGGACTCCAAATGACGAACAGATCGCGGACTTTTTGGACGGGTATCGTCGAGGCGACCCGATTTACACGCGTAGATCATGAGTGAGAGACTCAAAAGAGCCTTAAACGCTGCAAGACAGAGGAAGAACGCCACCGTCACTAGGACTCCCATGGGTGACGTGAACTCTATGGGAGCATCAGCCAAAGCTTTTGACACCATACGCAGCACAACACAAGCAAGTGGGAGCGACATGAGACCCAGTCGCTTGGACACGTGGTGTGTGTGATCTAAGATCGTATCTTCACTCTTCCAGCCTGTCAAGTCGCGACACAAGATTGTGATGAACTTGGAGTACATGGTGGGCGGAATCTGGTTAAATTTGGTGATGAAAGCGTGTTTGAGCCAGTCGATCAGCATCTCAGCCACCCAAACCATCGACTGCAACATACAAAAGAGATCAGCACATGATTGAAGCTAAAAAGAGAGTGTAAGTGAAGAGTACCGTTCCCCAGACAACATCTCCTGTAGACGATTGCAGAAAGATGAGCGCGATGATCGTCAGAAGCTTAAATCTCTCGACGATATCACTGCAACTGATCTGGAAAAGATTTTGTTCCTCGAATTTCTTGAAGACGGAGCTTTTCAGCTCAGCAAAGTTGTTGGATATGAGGAGCGTCAATAACGACGTATTGCTCGAGTTGACAGCCACGTTAAGAGTCACGACTTGTGCGAAAAGTAGCAGTGAGTGGAGCACCACATAGATGATAGCCACAGCGAAGTCCAGGAACATGCGAGTGACTCGGCGTGGCTGGTACTTGGCTGTATAGTAGAGCGAGTCCAGCACATCCTGTCCTAATGATGAGAACAGTCGGTCGAAGATCTCGATCATCGTGAACAGCACGTACAGCTTAATCATCGCCTGGCCTCGAATTGCGTGGTAAACTCTTGACATGTCCACGTAGCCAAGTACGGTTGTTCCTACCGCCACAATTACCGCCACCATTAAGTCGTAAAAGTGGGTCCTCCTGAACACCCTCGAGTGGAAACCCGACGTGACAGCGCAGCCACACGCGAACAAAATCCTCAGCGGCAAATACGTGAAGGAGTACAGAAAACTATCCAATGCGAGCAGCACTCCAAAGAGGAACAACTGCTCAGTGTTCACTGGTACAACGAAGAAGTTCTGCACACGTTCCTGATGCATTCCATCACTGGGTTTAATGTCGTGAACGCCGAAAATCTCCTTGTAGAAGAAGTCCGAGAGTCGGAACGGATGAGGAGCCGGCGGTTTAGTCGGATGGGCTCCCCCCGTCCTGGGAGACGGCGATGGAGCCAACTTGGTCTCCGTATCTGCTGCTCTAGCTGTCAAAGGGTAAGGGGAACTCCTGGCTAAGAGCGCTACGGGCGAGAAGCTTGATGGGGACGCCGGTGAATAAGTCGCCGAGAAATCCGTCTGCACATGGAGATTTGGCTTGGAATGTCCGTTCTGTGTAGGTGAGGGCTTCATCACTTGGTTCACTGGAAATGCATGGGTCTGGGGAGTATTTTGATCTATTGGGGAGGTTCTGAGGGTACTGGGAGGCTCAGGAATCGATTTTTTCCGCTTAAGAGAGGTGCTGGGGACGCCTACGACCTTGTGGATTTTCCGGCGAGTGGGGCGCTTACGATGAAATAAGGTTGCAGACACGTCTAGACGAGACACTTTCGTTGAAGGATCCGCAGTGGAGATCGTTCGTAGGTTGGCTGGGAGCGTCATGGACGATGTCGAAGATGGGGAAGCGCCGGGTGGCGAGATACTGCCATTTTCGGTCATGGGTAAAATGGGGAAATAGCTACTGGTACAGTGTGCCGTCGACGTGCAATCTATGTAGCCATTTCCAAGTTGAAGTGCGTGTCGCTTCGTGGGCAAAACTGCTTGCTTAAAGAATGGAGACAACGTGGATGAAGTCGCCACCGCTGGACCCTCGTGTGTTAGCGAATGTGGTGCGATCGTATGACGGGGAGACGCTGCAGGTGGCGGAGTGCGACGTACCAGTTTACCACGGCAAAGGGAGACTGGAGTTCAAGACGGGCTTCATATACACTGGAGACTTTGTTCATGGACGTATGCATGGCTTAGGACGAATCGAATGGTATGATAGTGGTGTAGTATATGAGGGAGCCTTCTCACACAACGAGATCACAGGACGAGGGACGTATTGGTGGCCAAACGGAAGCTCCTATATTGGAGAAGTAAAGAGCGGTAAGCGCCATGGTCGTGGCGTTTTCGTGACTGGAGATCGTGAGATCGTGGTACAACCATCGCGAAACGAAGAAGAATATGAAGGACAAGCTGTAGCTGTACCGGAACCAATACTCTTCGCGTACCGCTCTAGTGAGTATCCAAACGTCGAGAAGAACGCAGAGGAAGATACTTTAGAGTCTAGTCCTGTACTGGCTCAGAGCAATGCTCGTTATGACGGAGAATGGGAGAATGGACTTCCCCATGGCTATGGGGAGTTGTTGTTCGACGCAGCACGTAACATTCGGTATGAAGGGCAGTTTCTAGAGGGGAAACGGGAGGGTAAAGGACACATGCATTATGCAGATGGTAGCGTCTACTCAGGAGACTGGAAAGATGACATTAAATGTGGACAAGGAGTGATGACGTGGATGACTCTTAGAGATAGAGAAGAGCTCTTAACTCCAGAAGATGCGACGCCATTGGAGAGATATGACGGCGAGTGGGAGAACGATTGTCAACAAGGCTTTGGACGACATGTTTGGCTTGTAAATCCGCTCACTAAACTCCCCACCAGAACCGCAACCTCTAGCAGCGCACACGATAAGAATTGGTACGAAGGTGAATTCCAGGAAGGTCTCCGCCATGGACGTGGCGTCTTCTTCTACGCCAATGGCGCGAGATATGAAGGTGAGTGGAAAGCCAACGTCAAAGATGGCTACGGCCTCTTCTTCTACGAGGACGGACGCGTCTTTGTCGGTCAATTCCACAAGGATCGTAGTGTCAAAGGCTCCTACGCTACAGCAGCAACATCAGGACTTGGTATACCTGCATCCGCGGCCCCTTTCGTTGCACCTACAGACGTCACAGCTCCACCTACAGCAGTATCACCGTCTCAGTCAGCATCTTCCACTATCGCCGGTATCATGCTCTTTGTCAACGATCTGCTGCCGATAGCGGACACCCTGAAGCGTGAAAAAGCTCGAAAAGCTGTAGAACATGCAGCACTGCGCATTAATACGGAGCTGCGAGCACTTTATCGTGGTTGTATCAAGGAGTCTCGGCGGTCTTCAGGCTCCACTGATCCAGACGATACCGGGGCGTTGCTCGAGATCTTCGAGTGTCGACAACTGCTCTCCCAATGCGGCTTTTACTTCACTAGCGAACAGCTTGAGAGGTTCATGCAGGACGTCCGAAGAGCGCAGCGAGCAAGTGCTTTGGCGTGTGCAGCGTCGATGAATCTCTCTCAATATTTCCAAGACGATCTACCACTTCAAAATCGGTCAGGACACCCACTAGATCCAATTCGACTTGATGTCGTGCCTTGGGATGAGTTAGTGCTTTACCGAGAATTTGTCGAGCTTCTGGTCCGCATTGCCTTCTCCTGGGTGATGACAGCAGCGACTGAAGGCGTGCTTGAACTCGCTACAAAGAGCGACAATCCAGTCTTTCTCGCCGACATTTTCTCCGATCTGTACGATCAAATGGTACGCGAGCGTCAAGATAAAGTGAGCCAGAATTCGCCTCCATGGTTAACTCTTTTACGCACAGAGTTGATGGGGAAGAAGCTGCACAGCATCTTTGCAAAGCATCACGACAGCCTTCAAGTCTTGTATAGAAACTGTGCAGCGCCGTCGATTCTCCGTCAGTATAAAGACTCATCCGAGCACGAACAGAAGTCTCAAGATACCTACTTGGAAAGTGTATCCATTCGCTCGATGCTGGTCATGTTTCGTAATGAGGACTCGTCTGTCTTCACCAACGACTTTCAAGTCCGTGATGCGCTGTCAGCACTAAACCGAGCTTTCGCCTCCTCTCTCCCAATGCTGAAACCTGATTTACTCCGTAGTATTGTTAAATCCAGCGCGACTGAAAGCGATCGTGATGGCGAACCAGACGCGTTTTTCATGGGCACAACTTTGGTATTCTCCGAGTTCGTGGATGCTGTCGCGATTGTGCTATTCATGAAACAATACACCAGCAAACAGCAAGCAGCTCAGGGTCTTCCTTTGCACGTGCTACTGGATCAGTTTATACAGTCTACAAAGGGGGAAGTGGAGCCATTAGTGTAACTATTCCAACATAATCCTACCGGTAAACTCCTCTATGTCACGTAGTCTAGTACACACTTCCGACGGGACCCATGACCTGCGCGTAACGTGACGGTAAACTAACCACTTGGTCGTCAGCGAACGTAGCCTCAAACACCTGACCATCGTACGCATAACGCACGTATCTACACCATTAAAAGCGAAATAGACCCAGTCAGATGCTTAATAGAAGTCAGATAATCACCATCAAAGTACTTACAGCAACGGCTTATCACCGGAGAGTGATGAAGACTGAGCGTCAGCAATGCTTTGGTCTTCGCCAATGCAGGGATTATAGAATCCCAACAGACCAGCTTTCGATGACGAAGATAGTGCAAGTTCCCCGTCCTGATTGACATCATATAGACACAAAACAGTGAGGATAAAGTTCACGAATGATGTAAACACTCCTAGATCCCTGTACCTTGGTAAAGAACTGAAGAGGGATCGTCACATCGATCCACTTCTGCTCCAGCAACTCAGCATCCACTTCTTGTTGAGTGGCGCTATCAGCACTACTGGAGTCGGTAGCATTATCCTGCTCGCGCATTGCACGCAATGCTTCATTGAGGTCCCTGTCTCGGGCATCACGCGAGTCCGGGTTCGTCGGGTTCTTGCCGTATCGACCCAGTAGAATCACAAGCCCTTTTCCATCTTCTCGCTGTTGTTCCTGCTCCATTTTCTCCTTCGCACACCGCAGCATGAGCTTCTGCTGCTCTAATGCTCCCCGTCGCGCCGTGGCGAGGTACTGTACACGCATATCACGCCGGTGCTCAAGCTCTAGACGACGTTTGCGCTCCTGTGCAGGCTTCACTAGCTGGGTAACGACTGCAGCTACCACAAACGGCGAAGTAGCGGCACAGAACGTAGAAAACGCCGATTGCGCGGAGAACGGCGACAAGAAGATGGGCATCACAAAGCGCACACTGCCGCGCGTAAAGCCCATACGTAAAGTCACTCCGGAACGCACCAACATGACGCCTAACGCCAATCGCGTTCGGTTCGAGATCTCTCGACTAGCGCCCGCAACGAACGACAACCCGGTAGCAAGACTGGCACGCAGCGACACTTTAGCTGTCGTCGCCGCCATCATAGCACGACGGAACTGAAACGATACATTGGGACCTCCACTGTTAACAGCAACAGCAGTAGTGACATTGTACGTCCCAGTATCCTGGCTCAGCGACCCAGACAGGCCATCTCGCGTACTCCACATCATGGCGCCATGAAGCTGAGGCGTGAGCAGCTGATTTGCACCCATCGAGATCTCTACACCATTATCATCAAACTCTGGAATTATCAAGAAGACTGTGTGGTGCGACAGTGGCTGGCTGATCTGGCAGTGAAGCTTCGGTGTCCAACCCAACTCGCTCGTAAGTGTGATGGACGGTACGCTCGGGTCGAACGACGTGTGTGCTAATTGGGCCGTAAAGCTGCCCATACTCAGCCCCTTCTTGTCGTACAGGTAGCCTCCCAGCATCAACGTCGTACTGCGAGACAACGGGAACATTGTTCGCTGGTGGATCGTCATCTCGGTGCGTTCCACGAACCTCGCGCCGCTATGGAACAAGCTGCGCATCCCCTGCATTGGCGCTTGTACAAAGTCCGATGCATCCACATGCATGGACATCTCACTGAAGGACGAGAACTGCGCCTCAAGCGCCTGCTCGTTCATGCGCCGCATGATCTTCTCCACGTAGTGCTGCATCTCGTCCGTCGTCTTGAGGTGCGCGCCCACAAGCTGTTGACGCGCGGCTCCATCCTGCTCGAGCGCGAGTACGCCCTTCAAAAATAATAACGAAACGGCGTCAAGTTAAACTCAAATTAAATTAAAGAAACGACCTAAATCACATATTAATTCAGAGAAATATGATGAATTTAGACAACGAACCTTCTCGCCGAAGACGTCGTACACACGGCGCTTCACTGGATCCAAAAGCACTTTGTAAGCTCGGTCTAACACTGCGTACTGCGCATTGGCTGCCGCCACGAGAGCTGCGTTACCGTGGCGTCTCGGGTGGCGGTCCGGGTGGAACTCGCGCGACAGCGACATGAAACGGCTGCGGATCTCGTCGCCTGAGGCATTGCGTGAAACACCCAGCAGAGCGTAATAGTCGCGTTCGAACTGGCGCCAGTACGCGGCGTCCTCCGAGGATGCCTTGTCCGCCATTTCACTGTATTTATGTGATGTCAGGGATGCCACTCAAAACTGTGATATGCTATTTTTATAGCATATCAAAATTCGAGCTTTTCCCAAAATGAGTACAGTGGTCACAGTAATTAGTCTGACTGCCATTTTTTCAGAAAAAGTGCGAAATTCATACTTTGACTGTAAGTCCACGGTCGAGTTTTTAGCCTATGAAAGCGATAGACCCCGGAAACGACTCAGCTGATTGAGCGAAACTCGCCTAAATAGCGTACTATTAATAATTGGCCAAAAGCCTGCAACATCGATACCATAACCCTCCCATCCAGTCAGACTAATTACTGTAACCACTGTAGCGATTTCGAGATAATAGGAGGAATACCATTGAGGATCTGACCAGCGCCATTCGGTAAATACCATACCACTACGCAAAAAAAGCCGCAG
>JAIKVB010000367.1:0-28667 GCA_024679045.1 Phytophthora brassicae | reverse complement strand
TACAGCGGCAGATTGGCGTGGTGAACATGGGTGGATTCCACTGGGTGGCCTTCTTCATTGATTTGACTTCCGACCAAGTATGCTGCACGATGTTTGATCCACAGCAGACCGATTCAAGATACACTGCACTGGAAGATGCCGTGCAAAAAGCAATTGTTCCCCAACTGCGTGGACAGCCGGAGGTTACGTTTACTCGCTGGGATAAGTGCAAGCAAGACGATGGGCATTCATGTGGCGTATGGTCCCTATTTTTTCTGGAGTCAATGATAACCAACCACAAGTGGAGAGATGCATGCTATGGGTTTGGGCAGTACTATCGCCTGCGGTACTTACGCTTGTGTGCCCACGATTCGGCAAGTGATGTCGTCTAAGTACAGCGAACGACGCTGAATACATATATTGCATTTCTATGCTGCACCTTAAACGCTTCTAATATTGAACTGTTTGATGTCAGCACCGAATCGTTCCGTACAACATTTCCCCAATCCGGTACAACACCTACGTTTTCGTAGAACACATCACTTTTTACGAATTTAGACTTTGCCTTTTGGTAAACTACGTCGAAACAGGTGCAATCAGATGATACCTTCGTCATTTATTAACATCTGCCTTTGGATCTTTATCTAAAAGCACATGTTTGTTTACGATAGGGTTAGGAATGTCTTGCGTATTTTTTTTTATTCGGTGGAGGTATCACCGTCCTCTATCAACCTTTGCTAGGATTCACTTTGAGCGCAATTGTGTGTGGTTTGCTCCTTACGGGTTCCAAGTGTCATTCAAATCGTAAATGCTCCCCATTGTGTCAAATACCCGTGGAACAAATTATTAATATATATATAATTGGACCGTTCTAAATGAGCGTGATCAATTCTTCATATCAACTACTACGTAGTATTGCTTCTACTATTCTAGTACACTGTCCCTATTGGCGAACAACATGTTGGCTCGGAACGCTCTTCTGACCCCGATAAGGGGCTAACGAGATGAGAGATTTCTCGAACACCTTAGCCACATCTTCTAATCTTCCTAACAGTCGTAGCATGGGTGTCAACATGTCTGATTCACTAATCACACTCGTCACGCGACCATAGCCACTGTCCCACTCAAACCGCGTCGAGCCCCGCAGAGTGATGGTCTGTCCGTAGAGCTTTTTGACCAGCTCAAGTCCACTGGCACCAGAATCTCTCGTACAAAGATGCGGGAAGACAGTGATCAGTGTCCGCTTGTTGATTGTCAGCTTCATTGTCGTCTTGGCGATCAGAGCATCGATGCCGCACTTCTTCAAGCCGTCGAGCTCGACTTCTACGTCTTGGAACCACAGCGACAAGTACTTCCAGTTCCTCATGATCGAGTCGATTCCACGTCCAGCATTGTACATGACGTCAGGGGCCATCGTTGCTTGCAGAAAGTCGAGTTGAGCACATGGCTGTGCTTCTGACGTACTCGACGCTTGCTCTGGCAGGTCTGAGGATCGGAGACCGTAGCGGAATAGACGGAAGTACTCCACCGCAACATTCCACAAAGTTTTCTCGGTGGGAACAGCAGTAGAAACAGCTCGGCGACGCTGCTCCAGCTTATCAATCTCTTGCTGGAGCTGACGATTCACTCCCTCCAAATGGTTGGTATAGTCGTCCTTCTTCTTTCTGTATCGAATCTGGCGTAAACGACGGATCTCACGTTGATGTTCCTGCTGAGCCATGAGCCACTCGGTCGAGATCGCTTCTTGATCGGTACTTAGCATGCGGTCCGGAACGACTGCGGATGCTTGCGTCGTGTCAGCTAACAGCATCAACTTAGAAGAGTCACTTGACTCCTGACGCTTTCTCTTTCTGTCCACAGGCGAAATCGGTTCTTCTGCTACTGAATAGTTTTCGACTGTCCTGTATTGTTGTGGGTGGTAACCGGTCGTTACCTGTTCAGTGGGATACCTTGCTGGTGCAGGTTGACGAGAGGATGCACTGTGATCGATATGAGTGTAGGACTGGTACCCTCGAGGCCGTTGAACGGTCCCGCTAATCACTTCGTCACGAAGCATTCGCCTGCTAGGCGGGCGTATGATACACATGTCCATTGAAGCTACAGCTTGGAAAAAAACTGATTTGTGTGTGAGGTCGAAGCTGAGAGTTGTAGAGTGAGAAGAGGAGTCGGCACACATACGGATGTGTGTTTGTGATGGTTACAGCACCTGCCGTGCCACGTAAACGCGGCTGGAGTCCAGCCTGGACAGACGGAAACTGCATCTGTATCATACAGTGTGGTTCATATACCGGTAATACCGGTCCGGTATTGAGATCCCAGGCTGGGAATCCAGCAGATGGACTATGGAGCTCCAGAACGATGGGGATTGCGTGAAATTCAATGATAATTTTGAGGTGGATTCATTCATGAAAGTCAAGCTTCCCATCTAAGACTCATTTGGGAAGGTAACACATCCGTCCTACATCATCTTGGGATATAGAGCGCCTCGTACTTGCTTTAGTTTTCCTGTCCAATTTAGAAATCTCATTTACATGTACAGATCATCCTGTCCTAACTAATAGTTGCCGTTGCTTCTGTTGATATCAAGTATAGCAGGATTATCAATTAGGGAGGTAACAAACCTCAATTAAGCATCGGTGGTTTTCGACCGATATTAAAATATTGCTTGGACCCATGATAAATCTCCGAGCCAAATGAGACTAAAACAGAAGGAAGGTTTGCCAAAACGCAGATAGTTAATGCAAAACGTCCTAATACATAATCGTTTCGTGGCTCTTACACTATATTTCACCCATTTGAGTATCAAGTTTGGCCCATTTTGGTATCAAATATTGCAGCAGACAGGGATATCAATGTTTTGAATACATTTGACGAGCTTTTTCCAAAATGAGTAGCGATTTGCCTCGATCGTCCCAAAACAAGTCGCTATCCCAAACGGAGTAGTTGGGATACACAACACCAGAGTCGGGGTAGCTGTTAAACTGCCGATACAATGTTATTGCCAAACCTAACTTTCAGCTTTCAGCTCGCCTTCCTCGTATTATGGCGTCGGGTCGCGCTCTCATGATTCTTGTCGGTGAATATGGCACGACCGATTATCTGTATATGAAAAGACAATTCATGTTTTTACTGTCGCAGTATTCAGTCGCGTCGTCTTTCCACCAGTGTTTTGTCAGAATGACAGCATGCTTATACGTACATGTACATACCAGGTAGTCTTATCTGCAATGATGCTCGGAATAGGTACATCTTGTGTAGTATAATACATGTATTACTATAATACTACATAGTATTAATAGTACTGTACATGTACCACAAGACAATTGACTCACAACCACACATCTGCGGGCTTCTGTTGGCCAGAAGTTTTCAAAATGGAGCTCATCACCTCGATAAATTCCGGGAGCAATCGGTCAATCTGTTAGGAATGCAGACTCCACAACGAAGTACACAAGGATCGGATTGGTTAAAACTACCGCTCCTGTTATAGGGGGAATAGGTGTCATGCCAATTGACTTGCTAGTCGTAATTCCAACTCTAGAAGTAGCTGCAATTATATTTGCGATATCGCTCATAATACTACATGTAACAAGAACTTGAGGGTCACTAAAAACACTGGAGATTCAAGCGCCGGGCATGCACTTGCTATTATAGCGGTTGTCACTCACAAATATCCATGCACCGTGTATTTTATGCAAGCATTGTCCAGTCTCCCCATCAACATTCCTCATCATTCTATTTATCCGTCGTCCTTTGTCTGTCTCCTCAACACCCTGAGACATCAAAGTTACAAAGCAATCTATAGTTTTACGTGCTTCTGACTTTTACAGAATGAACATTTGATGCATTTTGAGTAAGTCCTCTATGTTTAGAAATTCTACATGTACTAGAATGGCCGCCAAAATAGTTCATCACTAAACTGTGAAGCATGTTCAAACATGGTCATCAACAAATGGTAAGACTTCGAGGGAGCTGTTGGGGGACCGACCAGAAGACTGAGAGGGGAGATGATACAGTAAAATCGAAAAAACTAGCAATGCGTCGAGACCTGGTACCGGTACAGTATTTTGTGCTTTCTACTCGAAATTTCATTGCGCGGTTCTTCGGTACAATCTGTATACAATCTGTATACTTCACTATTAAGTACGAATGTAAATATATGTTTGTCCCGGGCGATTTCACTAATGACTCGAATTTGTATGTAAGCGATTCGGTGAACCACCCAAAATGTGCAAATTTGGACGGAATTCATAATATAAGAAAGACCTTAGACTGAGGAGCGAAAGGAGTGATAAGACTTTAAAAAAATTGTCGATTTTGCTTCCCCTGAAACAGCAAATTTGGAGTGCTGCGACCAAACTTTCCAATATTCCGCTAGCGACAGATTATTCATGTCCTCACTCAACCCCCATGAACAACGATATGTCTTCATACTTATTTAATTCTCCGGTCCACCGTACAATGGCCATTTCATAAATTAAAAGTAATTTTTCGAGTTGTTCTTCGTGTTTAGTAAAACAACCGCCAAACGAAATCTTATCTCCAGCGTTATAAAACCTCATTTTTGAGGGCCAATCCCGTGCGTTTATATACATGACTTTTCGCAGCAAAATTTTTGGAGCGAAAAGGTTTTGTCGCAGCTCATTCAATATGAAGCGATGTTATTAATAGCTGATACTTTCACGATGATACTCAACACCACGACTTCGGTTACCGGTACTATTAATACCGGTAGCCCTTTTTCGTACGACCCTCAATGCGCCACTTTCGTATTGACGTTTAATGAGATGTTAATTAATTAAGTGGATTTTAACGTCATTTCTGGCTTCTGATTGGTCGAGAATCGAATATGTGGACAATATTAAACCCTCATTGACTATACCCGTACTGTAGTAAGGTGGACCGGAGAAGTAACTTCTAGCTTAATATTTTCTACATCGAAAGAAGTCGTTTTATCCCTGCGGCGCATTAAGCACTGGAGATTTTTGTCGCTATGGTCTCAATAGGGGGGGGCTCAAGATATGGAAGAGATACCAAGGTGTTGATGCTTCGCTGGTTGCAACTACATGCACAACAACTACCGTTAATGACACCATTACGGACCGATTTTATAATGTGTTCCTCATTTCAAAGAGGAGCACTTACATACAAGCTCTTGAACCAGAATATAATGGTGCGGGGTATGCGTGGGACGCCATGTTTCGGTGAATTCTGAAATCCTCTTAAAGTCGTTTTGCAATGGATGATCAAATTAAGCGTAAACTTTTCGAACAGTTTTTTTTTAATAAATACTGTATTTTAAATACTGTTGGTTTCGTGCACATCAAAATGAAATGATGCTATCAAAGTGCATTTTTAAATTAACAACTCGCGTCTGAAAAGCTGTAAAATTCACGATAAAATAATACTTCAAGTAAGGCCTAAGTTAACTTTTCTGTTGTGGACGGCAGGATAACACGAGGAAATTTTGACTTTTATAGTGGCTTCATTCGCATTGTGTTACACACGCTTGTACCGTAGGAAGGCACATTTAAATTCATGCATCAAAATATGCACGAAACCAACAGCAATTTTAGAACGGCCGAAGGCACACCTTCTGGTACAGCAAATAGTGTCATTTTGTCTGAGTGGGTCATTATTGTAGTGTGGCTGCTCAACTTGTATGGGCCCCACTATGAGGTCTCAACGGTGTATGTAGAAAAGTATGTATGCAGGCTATACTACTGTACATAGTTTCAGCGGCTGGTCTCGAAGCAATGTTCAGGTTGAAAACAAGAATAATTCGAATGTTCAATGTAGCCATATCCCAACTCGTGTAGTACGTCTACCACACCACATATAAATATCTCTTCAGATTATACATTTTGGCGCGACTATGTTGGAAAGAAAGCGACGCCGCGTCGACGAAGATGCTCAGCGTCTCGCGCTGTGCGCTGAAGAGCTACGTGATTTGGGGACATCTTTAGGATCCTGCGAGTTCCGCGCGCCCTCAACACACATTTTGGTACCTCTGAGGGCCTCCAGCGCCTCCTCAAAGCCACACACGGAAACTTTTTCCGCTGCATCTTTTCCGCCTGTTTCGCTCTTCTCAGTTGTCTCCAGCGCCGCATACGCGGCCAAAACGAGTGCACAGACGCGTCAGGAATCGTGGCAGACGACTCTGCAGCATCTTGGCGCGGAAATCGCGTCCAGCGAGTCTATGGGGCGCTGCGAGCGTCTCCAACGCCGCTTCGAGGCTCTCTCTGAGTCTGTAAAGCTGTTGCAAGAGAAAGTTACGCGCTCTGGCGACGCGGTGGCCATGCAGGACCGAGTTGAGAGCCAGTTGGCGCAGGAGGAGACAGCGTGGGAGCAGCAGATGCAAGTAAGAGAGCAGCAAGTGGCTGAACGGGAAGTGGAGCTGAAAGCTTTACAGGAAGAAGAAGAAGAAGATTTGGACGAAGTAGAAGAAGAACACGAAGAAGAAGAGGAAGTAGGGGAGCTGCAAGAGGTTCTAGCACTCCGAGCGGAGGAAAAGAGGGACATTGAGGCGGCCATCGACTCGCTGCAGAGGAAGAAGAACAGGAAAAACGCAGCACTGGCAGATGAGACGAAGAGAGAGACGAACGTGGAGATGGACGCTGCTGCTGCTGCTAGAGAACAGGTGCTGAACGAGCTGAGGGAAGAGAAGGAGCTATTGCAGACTCAGATCATTGCTGCAGAAGAAATGGAGGAGAAAGAGGAGGAAAACGTGAGGGACTTACCGGCTTTGAAGGACGAACTGGCTCAGGCCAAGATGGAGCGAACTAAAATGCAGACTCAAGTGGATTCGCTTCGACTTGAGCTCGCCAGTCGCAAGCGGAAGATGCGTCACATGGTCGACGTGCAGCTTTTGACGGCAAGGGACACGAACCCGCCCACGCTACGTGAAGAAGCTGTGCTATTGCACTTGCTGTACGAACATGAAGGCGAGATGGGCGTGAACGAGCTTAAGCAGGAGGCTAGTGCAGTGCTACAGGATCATGGCAAACCCAATGGGAACGGTGTCGTCATCCGTGCGCTCTACTCACTGGTGGCCAACGGCGTCGTGCAGATCGATCGGTCTTTTGGCAATGGACTGGTCACATCCATGCTGGTCTAAGGGATTAATAATCTATACTTCAATTTAACTCGGTACTTGAATGAGTTTTGTGCACCCGTGGCCTCATACGCGGCTTAGTAAGCATCGTTTGAGTTTGCGTTGGTTGTGGTCGGATGTGGTGAGTGAACTTGACACTCTGACGCCGATTTTAGGACAACTGGAGGATGCGGCAGTGTTCCTGGGTCCTTATTTCCTCCGACGCCCGCTTGAGGACAGCTTTGACTGAGAGCACCCGAGCATTGACAATCGTAAAACGAGATACGAATGCATAATGTAGAAACTTGAAATATGTACAATATTTGCGCGGAAAATATACATTGAGATTGTGCTGGCTGTCAGCACTACTGTCAGATTTGCGAACAACCAGCATGTAAAATGGGCTATAATAGACACAGGCAAAAGATATAAAATTTTGTGCCAAAGTGGCTCACGGGGAAGCAAAAAAACTATGGAGATCGGACTGCGGAGTCGTTATACAGTAGTCGACCCAGACGAAAAAAAAACAAATGATATTTTTCGCAAATACAGCGAAAAGAACTGTAAACTCTAAAAATATTATCGCGATAGAGCAGAAATATTCTTTATCACGTGTAATCGAGATGCCCCACTTGCGCCTTAGGACTTGTTTTGGCTCTCCGGTCGCTCTTTCTTGCCTGCATCCCTCTCGTTGGCAGCTTTCTTGGTACACCCAAGATTTTTCTACTGACGCTTGCTGGTCTTACGTGTCGACAGCATGACGAGATGATGAATCTGGGACGCTTATAAAGTGAAAAGTGATCTAGCTGTAGGCTGTTCGATCGTTATCCTAAAAAAATCTCATATCTCCTCATTCTTGTCATTGGCGGCGATTTATCCGTAGTCGTGGCAAGTGATGGCAACTGCAAATACCTACTTATTAATAGTATGGTACATGTATAAAGCAGAGGCTACATGCACACAGTGCAATAAAGAGGCTACATGCACAGTGTAGCTACATGCACAGTGTAGCTACATGCACAGTGTAGCTACATGCATAGTGTAGCTACATGCACAGTCTTGAGCCGGGCGCTTTGAAAAATGTTTACTAAAGCGCCACAAGACAACGGCATCCTACCGACTAACAAACGATGATCTTGGGCGAGCTGAAACGCTAGCACGGCCAAGATGTTGTCCATCCATGAGCTCCTAACGTTAGTCAACAAAATCGAGCGAGAGCGGCGATGCGTAAATCAGAGGCGATACAGGAAGAAGCAGGACGACCGTTTGAAAAGCCTTGACGAAGACACACAGCGGCTGCAAAAAGAAATCAAGCGGCTCAAGCAACGACAAGCAGATCTTCGCTCAGGTAACCAGCTCAAGAGCAGCATTTGAAGCTTAGCGATCGCGTACCTTCAGATCTTTCGCAACGGGGTTCCCTCTGACGCACCAGACGGAGTACTGTCTACTGCTCAACTCGACTTCGTGTTAGACGCCTTATCTCCGAACTTGGTGTTCAGTAGGGGATACGGTACTGAAGCACTGATGCACAACTGGAAGTGTATTTCATTTGCCTTCGAGAAAATGATGATAGCTTGAACATGGAGAGTCTCACACAGCATTTTCACAGGTGTACCAGAAGTGTACCTCAATATGGGACGCAGGTCAGTGAGTCACTGTGACTCACTGACCTGCGTCCCATAAAGGGACGGTGACTCACTGACCTGCGTCCCATAAAGGATGCATCGAGCAGTTTTCTAGCGAATAGTCACAGTTTTAAAAAAGATCGAAAGTAGGTGGGCAGGCGTCCAAAGGCATCCATTCCTCTAGCTGCTGCAGCTCCACAACTTCACCCTCAGCATGTCAGACGCAGCCACCAAGAAGCTCACAGAGGAGATCACACGACTCGAGATGGACCTCAAGACGCTCGAAGCTTCGTGCACCACGTCCGAAGCGGCCAAAAAGTGAGTGCGGCCGCCTATTTTGAATGCAAAGAGCAGAGAAGACTCACTTGTTGTTTTAAACAGGGTCGCTGAATATTGCCAGAGCACGGCGGATCCGTTCCTCGGTGAGAACGACGGTGGCCCAAACCCGTGGCAGCAGAGCGGCCAGGGTGGCGGCAGCTGCAGCATCCTCTAGTACGTTCAGCTTCAGCTACTTGCATGGCATCATCCCTGCTTCTTCATCTATCTATAACCGAACAAATACACACGAAACAATCTCCCTCTGGATGCAAAGTGGCAGTCTATATTATATACCTGAAAGCCTCGCCTCCAAGCTACTTCCGGGGTGCTGCCGACTTCTTGCCAGTAGGTTTACCAGTGGGCTTTCCGGTCGGCTTTCCGGTGGGTTTGCCACCCTTCTTGTCGGCATTCAGGAATCCCTCGCCCTTCTTTCCTTCGAAACCGGCGCGCTAAACACAAGAGAAATAGATAGGAACGTCAGTTCATCGCTCCCTCACAACTATTCTCGACCATAAACTCCACGTACCGGTCCTTTTCGGCCCTTCTTCTCGACGGGCTTGTCAGCCTCTTTGTTACGGCCAAAGCTGTTCGCAATCTTCTTCTTCTGTTTCTCCTTCTTAGACACCTCCAGCTTTGCCGTTCGCTCCTTCCACTCCTTGGTGCTCTTTGCTTTGGCTTTCTCCTTCTTTTTCAGCTTGGCACGCAGCAGCTTCGGGTCGTCCATCACGAGCTGACCTGCAGCCTGCTGGAGAGCCGTGTCCCACCCCTTAGCCTTCACCTTCTCTGATCCCTCCTCGGTCTTCTTCAACTCCTCGAGACGCTGAGCATTGCGTTCAGCCTTCTTGAGCAAGTTCTGAATACCACGGACGCCCTGGCCATTCCGCGTCTTGGGCTTGTCGTCCTTAGCGCTGCCATCATCAAGCAGTAGACTACCGTACGAGATAGCGGTAGCGTCCACCGTCGTGTCCGCCTTCTCCTTCGCCTGTGCTTCGCTCTCGGCCTTCTCAGCCGCCTCCTTCTCGCGTTTTTCTGTCTTGGCCTTGCTCTTGCTGGCCGCTGTCTTGCGCTTCTTGAGTGCGCGCTGCTCCGCCGCCGCCTCAGCCCGTGACGGACGTTTCTTGCCTGTCTTTTCCTCCGCCTTACGCTGCTCGCGCATGGCTTCGATCTTGACTGCCAGACGGGCTCGAAGGCCGTCCAGACCACCATCCTCCTTGGTAGTGCTGGGGTTCACTGGCTTAACATTGGGCTGTTGCTTCTCCTGCTGCTCAACCGCGGCCGTAGCTTTCTGTCGCTCCTCATTGCTCTGCTGCGTGGTCGGCGTGAACTTGGCCCGCTTGAGCATGTTCTTCTTGGACGGCTCCTGCTGCTTCAGCGCCTGCACGTTCTGTATATTGCACGTAAAGAAGAATCCAGCGGTCAGAAATGCTCCAGACCTCGCACGGAGCTCAAACGACTCGCAATTGACGCGACAAATGAACGCGCATTTCGCCCACGTAAAATTTCACTAAAAACCGGCGGAAAACGGATCATGATCGTACCTTGTGGTACTTCTTCGCAGACTTCTTCCAGTTGGTCTCCGCGTCCGTGGGGAAGTAGAAAGCAGCAGGGATGTTCTCCATCGTTTCGCAAAAAAAAAGGTCGTGTGCTTGCAGAGTGCTCAGCGTCTCATCGTCTGCCTTCGCGTCCAGCGCCGCCGTCTGCAGTAGCCTCCGACCCAGTAGCATTTTCGTCATCGAGCCAAAGTCCAAATGACGGTGTTTTGACTGGCGCACAATCTCGGGTCCCTCCCATTGGTTGAAACGATGACGATAGTGATCTAATTCGCTGATAAAATGATATGCAGAGTGATGGTCGTCTCGTTTCCCTTTTTATCCGCACTCGACGACAGGTTTCCCCCCTCAATAAGCAGTGCGGAATCGGCTGGGACGTACGAGGAAGACGGCGATTTAGGGCGATATGGCGGGTTTCCGGACGTTTTGGGCGTGGACCACCTTCACTACTGTCTCCTGCGCCATCTTTGTGAGTGTTTTGTGTCTTCAGTGGGCGTCTAGAGCGCTCGGTAGCCTCAGATACGACATGATGCAATTGTTTACTATATATCTCACATTTGACTGTTATATATGGATATTTTTTTCGTAATGTGGTGTCCTATGACGTTTGTAGTCGGTGTACATGGCGTTCGTGGGTCGTCAGGTGCGTTATTGAGCGAGATATGTTGACATGAAGAAGCATCCACTGATAGTGTTGACTTTACACTTGACAGGTATACAGGATCATGTATCCGACGTTCTCAGACAGCCCGAACACGCTGGACCCGCTGTGGGGAGAAGGCCAACCGTTGGATGTGACGTGCTTCGTGTCGCCTAGAGCCGAGTGGGACGCTGGTCAGGATTTCAACGTTGGCGCCGTCCAAGTGGGAGTCTTCAAGTCGCTCACTTTCGACTGGACAGACTCCAATTCAAGACACTTGGACCTTAATATTTCGCAGGAAACGCTGGCAAAGATGGAGGGCAACTCTAGGACGGCCAATGAGGTGTGGAGCGCTCTAAAAAGCAATTTCTCTGTTTTCTTACACGTCCACGTCACACACGCGGGCTTTTCCCCAAATCCAAAGGACGCTGAAAAGTACGACCAGTACAGAACTATCCATCAGGCCTCGAGTCTAGTGAAATATGCTCCGAGACCTAATGCGAAGAACACGAGCTTGTTGCTGGCTCCAGCTGAGTCTTATACTGGTGCTACAACTGATTCCTGGGGAGATGCAGCGACGATTTCTTACTGGAAACCAGCGGCAAGTGTGAGGCTTGTGACGGACTTCACTCGATACCCTGTGGAGGAGCTGCCTGTCATGGTGTATCATAATCTGCGCTACGTCCAGCATCCGATGGATAACCGCTGGCGCTACCTTCCCGCCCTCTATGTCGACGACTTGGCCCAAACCCAAGACAAGTTGGTGCCTTTAAACACGACGATGGATGATGGCAATGGGGGATCAGTCGTGCTACCGCTGCAGCTGTCCTGGTCTCCGTTATCCTTCGCTCGCTGGCAGATGCAGCTAACGTTTGCTACAGTATTCACGAATCAGGAGCAAATGGGCGTGCCATCTACCGATTTAGATGCCCTTCGCTCCATGGTGACCGATACGCACCCCGTGCTGCTGGCTGTAACAATGAGCGTGTCGCTTTTGCACTTGCTGTTTGACTGGCTGGCATTTCGTCACGATGTGTCGTACTGGCGGGCGAAAGGAGATAACGTTGTTGGTGTGTCACTGCGTGCAATGGCAGCTGAGTTGGGCTCACAAATGGTGGTATTGCTGTACCTTGTCGACCAAGAGTCAACGCTGCTCGTTACAGCTCCGCAGTTCGTCAGTATCGTACTGCTTGTCTGGAAGGTGACTAAGGTTTGGCGGGCGCAGCGTCGTCAGCTCGCAATAAAGACCAACCTTGATGACGTCAAGTCGGACAAGGAGAAAACCATGGACAAGCACAGTTTGCTTCTACTAAAGGAGACGCAGCGCGCTGACTCCCTGGCAACATCGCACATGCTGTTCATGCTTGCCCCACTAGCCGCCGGGTATGCTGTGTACTCGCTGCTGTATGTTCCACACGCCGGGTGGTATGCTTGGCTTCTCGAGTCTCTCACTACAACGGTTTACGCGCTGGGGTTTGTCTTCATGCTCCCCCAGCTGGTCATTAACTATAGACTCAAGTCTGTGGCACATTTGCAGTGGCGACTCCTGATCTACCGTGCACTCAACACGTTCATCGACGACTTGTTCGCGTTTGTAATCAAGATGCCAACTCTTCATCGCATATCGTGTTTCCGCGACGATGTTGTCTTCATCGTCTATATCTACCAGCGATGGATCTACCCGGTGGATGTTCAGCGGCTAGGAGACGTCGCGGACGGCACTCCCACAGCAGAGAAAACCTCAAACAAGCTCCATGCTGAATGACAATAGCCATGCAGTACTCGCTAACTGAATTTGGTCTGTCAGTAGATAAACTTCACAATGGGCAGTCGCTTGCGATGGATGTTTGGAGATGAAGGTATGAGTCCTTGGCATTGTTGCGTCGTATTGTTGCCAGTCTTTCAGTGTGGTGACGTTCGTCTGACCTTGTAACAGGCCAAAAACTAATACCATTCGATACGATCTTGCAGGCGTGTCAGCCGTGTTTGGCGTTGGATTAAACCTACATCCGACTTGTTAAATTAACACAAGGCCACGAGATCATCGAAGGTTTATTTATATTGCGAGTCGGCGACAGCGACTGCTCGAGTTAGTTGCGCCTCGACCGCAGAAAAAAAATCCTGAGCAGCCGCGATCTTTCTCGTGTTTGCCAAGAGCTCGAGTACTTGGGCAAATATTTGTAGATCTTGTATCTTTTCAGTCTTCAAGTTGCAAGGTCCACAGCAAGTCGATACACAATACTAGCAACAAGATCGAGTCAACGTTCACGTCGTGGTCTCAATGAAAGTGGTGCTGTGTTTCCTCGCCCTCGGGTGCGTCGTGGCTCAGCCACTCCCGGATACCGGGAATCCGATTCCCCCCAGTGATTCCGGCTCTAAGCCTGACTTAGCAGCAAGCTCTTCGTCTGAATCTTCGGGCTCATCGGATGGCAAACCCTGGACGACAAATGCGTGGCCTTCGGGGTCTGGAAGCTTTGGGAATGCAGGTTCCTCCTTCTCGGGCAACTCCGTCGGAAGTGGAGTAGACTGGGGCTGGGATGGCAACACTGGGTGGGACCCCAGCTCTGAGCTCTGGCACTTCCGACCGTCGTGGAATTGGGACTCTCCGTCTCCCCCAGTGGGCACCATGTACGTCGAGGATTGGGGGTACCCGCCGACTCCTAAAATACCATCACGTCGGTCCTTTAACTTTGCAGCAGACAAAGGTGTCTCCCTTGTGGGGGCTTCAGCTGAAAGAGGACGCGCTGACTGCGGGTCACGCGACTGGTGTGTCCACCTGACGTTTCACTCGTCATACGGCGTGTTATCGGACTTTGACGCCTTCGTACTGGATCGCTATGATAGTGCAGAACGCATCTACGGCAACGGGTTCTTGGACGCTCGCGAGGGCGACGATTTACCGCCCAAAGTGTTCGCACCGATGGTACTTGGTGGCTTTTCACCGGAGGAGAAGGCGGTGCTAGGGAATATTTCGAGCTGGAAGGTCGAGGATATGGCTAGACGGTTCAATGAGACGCGTACAACAACGTGGACGCTGTATCCCAACTCGGACGAAATGGACGTGATCCTGAGCTTCAAGCAACTGTACACGCTGCTGCCCGGATATCCTGATGGCAACATGACACAATACGCTTTGAACCGTGAGATCATCTCGGAGTGGGGGGCGAGCGACCAAGTTTTGCTACGAGTTATGGCGAAGCGCGAAGGCGGCGGAGCTACGTCGGCCGTGATGCCGCGGGTTCTCAACTTCACGGGTTCCCAGCTTTTCCAGGTAGAGTATTACTCGTCTCTCGAATACTCTCAAGACATTGACGATTTGACTGCTCCAGCTAGTGGGCTGACGCTGGATATAGTTTTTAACCGCCGTCGATACGGCAGTGGACTCCCCTGGAACCCAGCCCGCCCCGTTGACGCCTGTGACGCATGTAATCAACAGGTTATGAACCACCCGTTAGTGGCAAGGTGTCTACATGGTCGTGTGTCTGAAAGCATTTTCCAGCGCATCTACGAGCAGACCAGGACTGAGCAGATGAGTTGGGATAGAGGGGAATGGAATGTGAGCACGGGTGCTCCATCGAACGCGAGTTACTATTTGAATGATGTCATCGATGCCTGTTTTGGCCTACACTGGCTGCTGAATGGGAAGATAGATGGTGGTGGTTCATGGTCCTCGGACTGGGCTAGCGATAGTGATCATAGATCATCGTCAGGCTCTGCTTTTGGTGATGCCGGTTATCAATGGAGTGACCCCGGCTCGGGGTCTAGTGGGGTCAACGGCCAGTACAACGATGGATCTCGTGACCCCCGTGAACCCGTCTATCGATATGATGACTCTGGGTCTCGTTGGTCGTCGTGGGGGTACAAAGATGCCGGCTCCACTTCTAAGGCTGCTGATGCGGGATCACGTTGGTCTGCTTCGGGGTCATCTGGGGACCCCAATGCTGGAGACTGGCCTTCTGTCAGGGACATGTTTTCAGCATTGTCTATCGCTCGCGAGACGGACACTGGCATCCAATGCTTCGTCGAGTCCCGCTGCCCTGTTGGTACTCGGAACTTCGCAGAGGCTGCTGGCCGAATGGTCGTGATGGAGCATGATCCTGCTTTTGTACGCGTTAATTTCACCGACCCGAGCTACAAGTTTTACATTTGGATGGAGCTGGAAGGCCTGGGGCCTGAAGGGCAATTTACGACGCCTGAGCTATCGAGCGATCACTCTCCTGAAGAGATCGCAGATTTGGTGACAGGTGCTGTACCCAACGCCAGTGACTACAATCTAGCTGTGGATGTTCGCGTTTCCAACAATTCGGACATAATTAACTGGGTAATAAGGTTCAACGAGTGGATCAAGGACCATTACAAGTCAGGGTGGTCAGCTTCCGACACGTCAGACGCGTGGTCGTCATACTCCAGTTCCCCTTCGAATAGCGGGAGTTCCTTCCAGTTCCCGTCTGTTGGAGACGATTCGAAGAGTGAGTTTCACTCAAACGTGGGGTTAAACAGCGCGAGTATAGATGGCTCCTCTCCGCAAGCTGGCCAAGGCAGTGACGAGTCTGATGGATCTGGCCAGTGGTTTGGCGATATGTATCCTGTACCAGAGCTACAATTTACCGTGGAAATTTCCCTCCGGAATGTGAGTATCGTGCCCAAGATTTTGGACGTATACGTGGTCAGTGATGATTCGATGGGTAGCGCGCCAGCAAATATGTCTTGGGATTCTCGTGGCAGTGAGCTTCGGTTTCAACTCGCTCCACTTAATTTGAGTACGTTCGAGTACGTGCCACCTCCGCCGTATCTGAATTTGACGTGGGACGAAAACACTCCAGAGTATCCTGATCACTATGGAAATGGCTCTAACGGGGACAATAACGACGCATTTAACATTTGCCCTGACTGTGGCGACGCGTACAACGCGTGTGATAACAGTACTTCCTGCAGCCTTGGGGTGCGTGCTTTCTTAGCCGATGCATTGTATTCAAGCCGCTTTGACGCGCACGCAATCTCCAATGAAACGGATTACAGCAACCGACTGCCGTGGGGTGTAGACTTTGGACCCAGGCTGCGTCAGTCTGCTTCTTTCTTTACCGTAGAAGGCTACGACCTCTTCATGAATTTTATGGTCTGTCTATCAAGTCACGCCTGCGATGTAGATACCCCACGCCAAGCGTACAGCTACTCCAAAGGAGAATATATCTCTGCTGAGCCGACGCTAATCCAGATTCTGCCCGCACAAAGCGTATTCGCTGTGTCGCGTCTAGTGGATGGAGAGGAGGATGTTGTGATGAAATATCGTGGCAAGGAACATCGGTTTGAGTGGGACAGAATGTCGAGCTATCTCGATGAGCTGCAAATGTTCATCAAAGGCGTGATGAATGAGTATAATGGTGATGAAAGCTTGTGGACACGGAATCCCTCGACCAATTCGTGGGTTAAGGTGGAACAAGTTGATGTCTCCGACATATCGAACGATGCGGTTTTTAAAGTGAGTTTCTGGAATAATTTCTTTACCGAGTCGGAGCAGCCGCGCTTTCGGCCTGTTTCAAGTGATGAGTATAACGAAATCAACGCAACTCACTGGAAGGTGATGGCTGTTGGATATCGAAACTCCAAAGATGAAAGTTTCTCGGATGGTTACTCTGTTTTGGCCTGGCGGAAGTTCGCCACTTGGCTCCAGGATCTAGGATATAATCGCGATTTTACCACAAACTTTAGCGATGGAAACTTCACTGCAGATATCCCTATTTGTCACCAGTGTAAAGAGAGCTGGACACAATGTATCTTGGATCAGTCGTGCGTTAATGCTATGCGCTACACTGTGCTGGGATTGTTCCGAGATGAACAGTATTCCACTACAAGTCGATCGTCTCTCGATGTTACTGCAAGGATTGCTTCGTGGCGGATGTCTGCCGACCCCGAAGTGTACGCTAAGGTACTGAATTTTCTATCGTGTCTAAGTGCGGCGTCATGCCCCGTGGGGTATGCTTCACCTTCTGATCCAGCAGCCTCACTAGTGCCAGTTACCGTCAAGATCATACACCATTTCGCAGTGATATTGCCTGTCGGACAGGTAATCGCTGCGTCTCTTGGAAGCGATTCATTCGACTTTGAGCCTCGGCCTTCGTCTGCGAAAGATCTCGAGAGTTGGCTTCGTTCCACAGCAATTACTGAATTGCAGGTGGATGTCCAGGCAACAAACAACGACGGTTCCATACGCTTTGACGTTTCTTACTACTCGGCGGTAGCAGACTTTCCATCGTTCTACTTGCGAGATGACCGGAGTTCATTTAATCTAGAGGGACCGACTACGTTTGCGTCTTTCCAGTTGAGCTCCAACCTCGTCCAGTACGGTCAAACTCTGTCGTGGGATATGCTGCACTACTGGTTCGGTCTCGACGGAAACTCCTGGAGCTTGTTTTCGTACTCTGGCGACATTTTCAACGGACCTCAAGTTTGCGATGGATGCCCTGAATGCTGGGAAGCTTTGACGCGATGCCAAAATGATATGGATTGCGTTATTTCGACAAGAAAGGTGTTAGTTCCGCTGTTGCGTAATACTTCATTACCTTTTTCAATCAGAGAAAAGAATGGTCGAGTCAGGTTAGACTTGAGCTCAGCTCTCTTGTCTTTGGAGAACGAGGCATTCCAATCTCGTGAGGGATGGCTTGCTTTTGCCCATTTGCTTCACTCAATGGATGTATGCGACTGCCAGGTGGGATTCGGCCAAGAGGGTGTGCCGCCTCTTGAACCCACGCAAGTTTACATTGATTCTGAATCGGTGGAGTTGAGCGTGCGCCTCTATCCAAACACACAGCTTCAAGTGAGGTTTAACGGCAATCTTTATTCCTACGACACGATGTCAGACACGCCGACATCCACTGCAAACAGCTTCATGACGTGGTTTAAATCTGTGGCGAGCTCAGACCCATTGTACCTTGATGCAGAGCAGATCGACATGATAGTCGATGATGTGTCGCAGTCCGTTTTGTTGATTGTGCATCTGTACGGAATGTATGACGAAGCCAGCGACTGGAAACCTCTCGTGAATCCAAGCTGGATCCCCATGTTTGTTGTTACTTCGACCGATGTGTCTTCTGAACCACCAGCTGAAGTCATCGTCAAGCCTTGGAAGATTTCGCTTATGTCGATTGATCGGTATCCACCATACGACAGACTTCTGGATTTGCTTGAATATGGGGCGGTTTCGAACGAAATGCCGTCTCCAAGCTCAAATAATGATAGTTCTGGGGGTTCTTTCACCGGTGGTTCGTCTGTCGGAGCTGATTGTTCCACGTGTGCCGATGTGCGGCAATTCTGCTTTGATAATGAGGAGTGTCAATCTGTCCTTACCAACAAACTAATCCCGATCCTTCGAGAAATGAACGGAGTTCCAAGTCCGGATGGCATTTACTTCTCTGAGATGTCGGGTCAGATCCTGGATGGCGTATTTTATGGAATGGAATCACTTGAGGCCAGACATAAGTTGCTGGCGTTACTGACCTGTAGTGCGGCGAAATGGACCTCAACAGCAACCCAGGACGCGTCTTCTTGTGTCCAGAAGCTTGCTGATCTGGAAAATCTGGGTGTTATTGCTAATGTGGACATCACACAGGCTACGAGTATCTTCCCCATGAGTATAGCTACAACAACAACTGTTACCAGTCTAACTGGCGAGTCACTTACATACCAGGACAATGGCAATGCGGTCGAATTGGCCGATTTCATGGAGAACCAGGTTCTTGGTGGTTACGAGTCTTCGGGTGTGAAGGTAAAGGTCACTGTCGAAAGGGATATTGGCCTGTACACTGTCACTTATGACGGACTCACCTCGCTTTCTCCGCCATTCATCGATGGCCAAACAACTGGCACTGCGATGCAATTCATGTTCACAACGTCAACCCCTGACCTGCAGTCTGCTTTCGGTCCGTGGACCAAGTGGTTGACGCCTAATATCCCTTAGGTGATCATCGTTTCTCATTGTTGCACCGTGATCAAGTACTACGTAGTATGTTTCAAGAACTGAAGGTAGGAAACTAACTTTTAGTAGCCGTGTGTGGACGATGAGTTAGCAGCATGATGTGGTTTGACAACTCCAATCTACTGTAGTAACTAACTCTTTCTTCAAAAAGGTTTGTTCGTAAGGTGTAGTTTTGTACTACAGTAATTCGGTTGCAATGATACACAGTAATAAATGCTAACGACATCAGTCGAATTCCTGAACTCAGTAATCTCACACCGTCTCAGCTCGAGTCCACAGTATAAATATCACTGGCGATGTTGCGTTCGCCTAAGATCTGTCCTACTCGTTCTTGAACATGATTCACATGTTGAAACGTGCTTATTACAGTCTAACGAGCAGAACCGACCGATAGTGCAGTTCAACATCGACTGGGATATTCAGACAGTACGTTTGTCGTTGCCGCCACTGCTCTCATCGGCTCTAAAATCTTCACGACTTTCCTCGTGAACTTTTCGAGTGGTGGACGGTCGGGTCAAGGAGCTTGGGATGATAATATTGGTGCTGGTGTGGCGATTCAACGTCTCAGAAGCTGCTTTAATTTAAGTGCTGGATCGAGACACCTGGACTAGGATTTCGGTCGGCTTTCGTCTGTCGAAAATTAGCTGCCTGCAAAAGTCGAAATGCAAACTGAGCACGATATTCTGGTGTCTTTTTTGCTAGACACCCACAACTTTCCCTCGTCTCGGACAAACTTGTCAGCACAAAATCTCTCCAGTCCGTGGAAGGAAACTACGAGTCATACTTGTAGGAATAGTGATACGTTCAAAGTGCCCGAACGGGAGAACTTTGCTATCTGACAATTAAACTGCAATCTCAAGCGCAAGAACCAGATTGATAGCGACACACACACAACAAATGAGAATGTTTCTCATCTGACTCACTCCGCAAGCGCATGCCTGTTGTAATTGGCGTTATCTCGCAATTGGAGCTGTCGGCCATTTAGCCTACGAACTCCTAGTGCACTATTGTCTGAGCTCACCACAAGTGCAAGAACCAAATACTCGATAAGGCGCGTGGAAATGCAGCTCAATGACTCGTAAATGGTCGAAAACTGTATTGACCACCGCTGTTTTTTCGCATAAAATGATTACTACATGTAGTAAAATTTTAAGCATTGGTTAAGACCCGCCCTACTAGGCGCATGAGATGCCGAGCTCACTGACTCACTCAAGTCGATACTGTCCCGGCGAGATCGGCGCTTAAAACAAAACAACATCGGACCCGGAGTAGTAAAAAGGATCTGAATAGTAACTTGCGGAGCGAAGGCTCCTCCCAAGGAGATGCTGGCTAGATATGTCATTTTTCGATAAATAGCTACCGCGGTACCGGAATTTGGCATATTTGCTCGTGAATTCATATGACCAGATAGTGGTCTTCTTGAATGAGACTGATAATTGGAAAACATCAGATGATTAAATCATCAGAAAGCATAGACCATGTCTGGGTATGGGCGATAGGGAACGGAAGCTTTCACGTGAAGCCATAGGTCTACGATAACCTAAACAGTGGGATTCCATCGATTCAAACACTTTTATCCAGTCTAAAATCACTCACAAACTATACATATCGTCTTCTTCCAAGCTCGACGTTAATGATTCTCTAGTGTCAGAGTGCAACCCTAGCTTTTGGACTTCCTGTAGATTGACGAGATTAAGTGCTGTTTATTAATAATACAAGAAACAATCGTAATCAGACCAACAACAAATACCAGAGATGAAGGCGTTTGCACCTTGTAGAGGTGCTGGAGATGCACAACACGTCGCTGAAGTACAGCGTTGATAGAGTCTTCAAAAGAGCTTTAACCCAGAAAACCAGAATGTTTACTGTCAGTTGGTACATACTGCAAGTTTGCTGACTAAAGGTAAATTGTTTCCATTCGTATCATTTGGTACACGTTGTTGCCTCAATAATATTGTATATTATACACTTCAAGTGAGGCGCCTCGCGACGGTCAGTGCGGTGCTTTGCACTAAAAGACTCGAGCGGAATTTCGGTTGCTCATACTCCACAACAACATACTTGTATATTTACCTTACGGTATTAACCCATCACCTAATAACCCCATTAACAGTTAGCTTCGGTACTATCTTCAGATTCTATATCCAAAGTCCCACAAAGCCCCAGCATTTGCACTTCCATCACATGTTCCAGTTCATGTAAATATTCCAAATTGGTCTTGCAGTCCAAAGAACAGAATCGTCCAGCGCTGCTTTCGAACTTTGAAAGAAACGTGAAGAAGAGTCGTTCGCAGTTCGCACAATGGGTTTGTAGCTTCCGCCAATGAGCGTCAGTCGTGCAGTTTAAATCTCCAGGTTGGCTGTGAAAACGTTGAGCTTGTGGGTATCTCGATGTGGTTGATTGACGTCTGATAGTCGAAGCTCCTTCCGAGCATCTTGGCCACGACTGATGTCTCTGCTCTGGAGAAGCTCGTCCTCTCTTGAAAACGACATTGCAAAAACGCGATGCAAAACTTGAGATCATAGTTTCATCACTATGTTTCTCAGCAGACAAGCGTGGACGATTGATAGTCGGAAGGTCTTTTAGGTCTTGTGCGTAGATCATTTGACTTCTTGGAGGTGAATTGGAAAGTGAGCAACCACCGTTTATATCGCTATTTGTTTATCACATTTCCTTCTTAGTAAAAACTCCTCTTCCCTGGAAGCGAAAGGAGTTGAAAATAAGCGAGAAAAGGAGTTTGGCATAAGAATGACTACGTAATCCGATTTCAACCATGCCGAGTGCTGTTAATGTTTCCAGAGCCAACAACTAAGAATGACTACGTAAGCAAGCCTAGTGTTGTCTAGCAGTCTGAGCCGTCGATCGAGACTCTTTCGCTCGTGCTCGGAAACTAGTTTCGATTGAACAGCAGCGAAGGGTGAACGCAAGTGTGGACGCCGCCAAACTGACTCTGTAATTGCTGATGAATGATTCGGTTCCGGCTCCAAAGCACTAGCAGCTAAGGGTGAACGCAAGCGTGGAAACGCCGCCACACTGACTCAATAATCGCTGGTGACTCAATTCCGGTGGGGTATTCTCCAAAGCACTGCTATGAAATTACTTTATGTCACTGTTTCAAAATTAAAATAGTGTTTTTCGTGCATTGTACGAAAAACAATATCAGCATATTCTATGCATAATCTACAACCCAAAGCAATTGGATTGATAGTATTTATAGAACTTTTTCTTCCAAACTACTATAGTAGCTCTATTAGTTACTTCCTCTGGTTGGAAATGATCGCAAGTACTTATCGAACAAGAAAATTATTACTCAGCCATTTTTTGTCGCAACTCTAATCTAATTGGATAAAAAGAAGCGCGTGGATCTCGTCTATTGGTGCATACTTTTATTTTCTCTGAAAGACGTCGCCAGGCAGTGAAGCCACTTGCTAGATTCAGGTACCGATTTCCCGCCCAGATCCCTATGAGCGTCTTCAGTGCCTCGCATTCACACTATGCCTAACCTAACAGATTCACAACGCTGCTGCGTGGTCGGTGACTCTTTAAACGCAGAGTAGACGGTGGTATACGTCGCGGAATGCCCAACTCTGTCTTTTACATTTAGGCGAATCTCTTCCGCTGCTGGCAAGAGTTGAACTCGAGATTGCGCCAGAATCGACACATGAGTGGTAGGCAACGGGTAGCACCACCGGGGAAAGCATTGTTTAAGCAATGCGGTCAGAAGAAGGTGCGGCCGCCAAGGTACAAGCATCCAGATTATAAACTAACAATAGGCAATGACTCACTGTCATATCGCATACTGCGATCATTTGGAACCTGAGGAAGTGCTTCAATACTTCTGTTCAGCTTTTTAGGTTAAGTTACTATTATTAAATAATAGTATTGTGGTCGACTAGTATTAATTTAATACTACCAGTAGTCGACCACAATAAACGCGGCCGCTGAATACTGTATATAAATCGCTGATGACTCAATTCCTGCTCCAAATCACTTACAGAAACTGCTAATGAATTACTTTGTGTCGCTGTTTCAAATTCAAGTTTCGGAGGTACATGTACGAAAACAGTATCAGCATTCTAAAACCAAAGCGATTCATCGAAGCTGTCGTCGGTTGTTTGCGAACTGGTAACTAAAGAGACAACAGCTAGTAGATTGAAGCTCGAAAGTTGTCGCTTGTTTCAAGCTGTCCACATATTCAAAAAAGTTGGTTTGCGGTCTAGCGAGCAGAATCTCCCAGAACTTCTGGTCAGTGTCGACAACGACGTGAAAAAGAGAAGTTGGCAGTTAAAACAGAGTGTTTGCCGCTTCCGCCAGTTCGCTTCACAGCAGTAGTAGTCGTCATTTAGCTCACAACACGAGCGCTGAGTTCTTAAGCTTTTTGTAGCTGGCCACGACGAATTGTTCGGAACGTTGATGCTGGAACTGGATCGATACTTGTGCTAAAACGGATGTAGATATAGACTTTAAAGTTTCTGGTCGCGACTTCAGATCCTGCTTGAATGCACGTCGATGTCAATGAAAGAGGAAGTGAAACATCCGTGTGCTGATACTTGCACGGGAATTCCTTGTGGCTGGGAAGTTTGTGCTGCTGATTCTTCGAGACGAAGACTTGGAATCCTTCTTGGAGCGTCTTGCTTTCATGAAACCCAAAGCTCGTGAAGACAACAATGTCAAATTCAAAAGTGAGGATCAGGAGCTCCCATTGAGAAACTTGTTTCTTCGTCTAGCTTGTGAGCTCCAACTATTTCAGTACAGCGAGAGGATCGAGCGTGCGATTCAGACGTCGACGTGGTGCTTGAAATGGTATCAGATACGTGCCATGGCGACTCTTTCCATCTTCTGGTCTTGTGTCCTGATAAGAAGGCCAAATAACACAACGTACCCGGTAGAAATACAGTTTTGTTGCTGAGTCAAGCTGTACCTAGCTAAAAAGAATGTGGATGCTGCCAGGGAGTTGCGGGGACCAGGCGATTCTGTCGAACTGCTTGACCATTGACTGTCGAATGATGTGGATTTGAAATGGGAGTCCGATATGACCAGCACAAAGGTTGATACTTGTTGTGAACTTCAAGTGCATCGTGTTATTTTGTTAGTTTACTCTTCCAATGGGGTTAGTTTGATATGCACTGATAAAATTGTACATGCAAATATTGATACGGAGGGAAAGGAGCCACATACTCAAAGTGACATACCTTCACAGTGCTGCTGCGGTCGCAGAATGGTCGTAGGATAGCTGATGAGGAGGTCGAGGTGGGTGCTGCATGCGCCGGCGAAGGCTAGCACTCGTGTCTGTATGTTCTTCGTCTTCAAGGGCAGAACGAACGTTCTTCAAACGTTGCTCAAGTGCACGCAGGAAAGTGTTCACGTTCTTTTGGTCATCCACTGCTAGCCCACCAACAGCAGGTCCAAGCGCACCTGGTGTATCCATAAGTAAGCTCTCAAGCAGAAGAAGAGCCTGTAGGTAGTGGTCGTGTGCGGCGCGAGTGTGGCCCAATACTTCACGAATAGCTCCTTGACGTCCAATTCGAAGAGCATGAGCGTATAAGAGCTCCTCCTGAGATGCAATGGGTCGAGATGACGTTCTAAGATGGGATACGCGGGCCATACGCGCTTTACACTGTTCTGCACGTTTGAGAAAATGTGTCAGCTGTTCCGACAGGAAAGCCATCGACACTTTCCGACTTGTTTCGCTCCAGCCTGGAATCGCACCTGATGACAATCCAGACGATGAACCCGTAGAACCTCGAGATTGAGCAAACGCAGGATCTTGGCGCAAATACAAAACGACATGCTGAACCAGGCGAAGACACTTAATGTAGAGCGCCAACGCCTCTGCAGCGCACACATATTGCCTGTCAGCAGTACGCTTGTCGTCATTGTCCTCGTCGTCGTCATCATATTCACCGTATTCGTCCCCTTCGATCGTATTGCTTACACCAGTAGACGAAGCCAGTGACGAGCTCATCGAGAACACAGAGGAGAAGTTTACGTCGCTAGCTCGTTTGCCACTCGAGGTTGACATTGTCAAATGTTCCGGAGATGATTGTTGTGGTGGCCACTCCTCTCGCGTTGGCTCGCCACTGTTCGCAGTCTCAGAGTCCGGCACCGCTTCACCCGCGGCACTCAACATCCAGAGATGGTCGGCGATTGGAGCGATCGCTTGAGTTCGCAGAGCCACAATATCAATCAGTTGTTGACCAAACTCACGCGAGAATGTTTCAGCAGTATTTCCACGCAAAGTCGGCGCTGTTACGTCACACTGAGACGTTTCATGGGGAATGTCGTGGCGAACAGCTACAGATGATGGTCCTCCAACTGGTTGTAAACCGTCAACTAGCACGTACTCGCCGCTGCTATCCAAAGCAGGACCACCACCGCCAGCATTCTTCTGTCTCGTTGCTACGATTGCATCGTTCGTTCCTGATTGAGCAGGGGAATAGGTCTTGATCCGAGATGATCCAGATAACAAATGGTGGTGTAGTGTAGCGGCGCCAGGAGGCGACTCCAAAAGCTGCTTGAATGGGTTAATTCGTGGACTTGGGCTGGGACTGGGCAGCACATGCGGACTCATTTGAGGGCTGAGCTTCGGACTTGTACCTACAGTTCCTTGTGCAAAACCACTCCCACTAGACGTCGCGCGCCGGCTTCGCGCCAGTCGTGACGACGACGACCGACGCAAAGCTCCTGAGCCTGAGCTGGCGCTAGCGAATGCAGTTTCCATCACCTCCAAGTTGCCACTACGCGAGTGGCGTGACGTCCCTGACGGTGCCGTGTTTGCAAACCGAGTGCTCGAGGCCGACGGGTCTTGTGAAACTGAAAACGCTCGTGACCTACCATCTCCAGACCCACGACGGGGGCCGGGTGAAGCTGCTGCATCTCCATCGTGCTCGATACCTGTTCCCAATCTGCTACCGGTAGTACCGGTGGTCGAGACACCCCAGCGTTCTGACAGTCCCTGATCATCCTCTTCCTCCTCTTCACGAATGCTTGTAGTGGTTGAAAGCATCGACGCGCGACGCGAAGCCTCAACATCTTCCACCTGCTCGGTCAATGGCTGCAGATCCACAAACGTATCGGCGAAAAATTCGGCAAATCCGAGACGAAGCGCCGGCTTCCGCTGCAACAAAGCAACCAGCAGGTGACGACAGGGTCTCGAGAGCTGCAATGTCGGTGGGAAGCGCAGTGGCTGGCGTTCAATATTAGCTAGTAATTGCACATGGTTAGCTCCTCCGTAGGGCGGACGTCCGGCCAGCATCTCGAAGAGAATGGTGCCCACGGACCAAAGGTCGGCCTTGGCGTCGTACTTCTGGAACTTGAGGATCTCGGGCGCCATGTAAAGCGGCGAACCACACAGCGTTTCAGCCATAGACGCCGTGGCCAAATGCCTAGCGAAACCAAAGTCCGCTGTCCGCGTTAATTTACAATACAATTATTGTCAGTAAAAAACAATACCAATAATACAATAATTGTCAACCCACCAATTTTCAAAGCTGAAGTGGGCGAGTCCTCCACGAGCAGCAAATTCTGTGGTTTGAGGTCTCGATGAATCAGATTGTGCTGCCAGAGACACTGCATGCCCTTGGCCAGTTCGCGCAGAAAGTGTCTGGCCACGTCCTCGCCCAGCAAGCGACTGCTGTCCTGCTGTCTCCGTCTCATATATTGCTGCAGGTCCCCACCAGCGCAATACTCGAGCATGAGGTACATGTGCTTATCCGTCTTCTTGATCTCGTAAAGCTTCACGATGTTTGGGTGGTCGATCTGGCGCATGATAGCAATTTCCATCTCGAGATTCGCCAGCAATTTCCCGTTAAGTTTGTGCAAAGACAGCGCCTTGATGGCTACAGGCGTCTTGGTAGTCTTGTGATAACCCTTGTACACAACAGCGAAGGACCCGCTGCCCAGCTTGCTGGTCACCACGTAGTCGCCGATGGACGCGCGCGACATAGCGCCTTACAGTTCGTTCCGAGCAGTGCAGACAATGCGGAATGAAAGAATGAACGTCCTTCAGAATGCGCAAAATCGGAAATGAAGGTGCCTTCTCCTGGAAAAAGTTGTGGTGTGCACCACATCACGGAAGAAAGGTGCGTCACGCGGATTTGGCCAATGGGAGGCGGTG
Source organism: Phytophthora brassicae (assembly GCA_024679045.1). NCBI lineage: Eukaryota > Oomycota > Peronosporomycetes > Peronosporales > Peronosporaceae > Phytophthora > Phytophthora brassicae. The sequence continues at coordinate 1,374 of JAIKVB010000367.1, read as the reverse complement.
GCCCGACGGCGGAGCGGAACACGAATAATTAGCATTGACATAACCAAGGGCTACTCAACATTAAGAAAAGTGAAGAGTTAATGAACAACGAGGGCAGTGATGACAACGCTGGCAGAGTTTGCCTGAATCTAGACTGCACTACTTTTACAAAAACTAAAAGAGCGGGATAGACATGAAGAAGGGTCAGTTGAAGTTGCCGTTTAATCTGCTGGTGGTGGTCTGCACTGCGTCTGTATACTTAACATGTTAGTACATAACATTATGTCGTAAGGAGATTTTGGAAGCAGCGTACAAGGCAAATGCCAAGGCGAATGGAAGGATTGTTGGGTGTTATTCCCATAAGGGGGTGGGTACACGGCAAGTAGAAGGAGCAGGAAGCTAACGTTTAACGGGTCAGCAGAACAAGCAGTATAAGTAATTCAACAAGGACTGAAGAGCCTAGAAGCAACAACCGAACTGCAAAAGGTTGTTCTTCGCATTAACAACACCATCGACCAGAATTACTAGACGGTACTCTGGGGGCCTCTTCAGAACGCTTTGGGCACCAAAACGGCTCAAGGCAGCCATGTTTCTTGCAATACTTATTAGTTTCACCCGAAAATTATGACATTTTTAAACAACAATCTTAACATGTAAAGACATCATTCGATACACGGCACCACAACAATTGTTGGACTCACAGGCACACGCACGAATATTATTAAACAGAAGGCATCGTATGTATTATAGTAAGTCGTAAACATAAATTACGGAAAACCTTTTTTTTATGTATTTACCGGCTACTTTTCAAGTTACGGGATTTCTTCTGAGTTGCCGGATTAATTGTAATGTCGACAGCTATTTTCTAATCCGTCAACTTATAATTAATCCGCGATTACATAAATGGCATCCGAAATGACACGACAAACCTGACTGGGGGTACAGCTCATCGACCACTTTTAAGGGGTACAGCTCATCGAGGAGTTCGGTAGAAAGCTGAACAGAAGCTACTATCACACTACTGTTGAAGTAACTAATAGAACTACTATAGTAGTTTCGAAGAAAAATGTTCTATTAACACTATCAATCCTGCTTCGATGAATTGCTTTGGTTGTAAAATATGCTGATAGTGTTTTTCGTACAATGTACAAAAAACACTAAGTTAATTTTGAAACAGTGATACAAAGTAATTCCATAGCAGTATACCCCACCGGAATTGAGTCATTAGCGATTACTGAGTCAGTGTGGCGGCGTTTCCACGCTTGTGTTCACCCTTAGCTGCTAGTGCTTTGGAGCCGGAACCGAGTCATCAGCGATTACAGAGTCAGTGTCGGCGTCCACACTTGCGTTCACCCTTCGCTGCTGTTCAATCGAAACTAGTTTCCGAGCACGAGC
>JAIKVB010000366.1:0-28685 GCA_024679045.1 Phytophthora brassicae | reverse complement strand
AAAATCATTAAACCCGCCATTTTAGCATTTGCCCAAATATCAATACTGGAACCAAGTATAAATATGATCGTGCACTGAACCGATCACTCAAAGAAAGTGCTTGAAATCCGCATACTCTTCTTCATGTATCTACGCCCAACGATCTCTTTAGGAGCATTTTCTTATTCCTATTGCATCGTTAGTCTAATATCTAATAGTCCCAGTAAGTTAACGCTTCAAATAATATGTTGCTACAGCGCGAGGACCATTTTCCGACCTCATCCAAAACCGTGCACTAAATTGATTTTTTAAGTTATCTAGACCAAAACTCTTGCATCAAGTCCAGCTGGAGGCTCCAGCACTTCTGTCTAGGAATTTCCAGTTGCATGGACGTCGGCGTTGAACTCCGACAACTTTCGCTTCAACTACTTTAGCTATATCGCATGATGTAAAATTCAACGTTGCATGAGGTATGGTAGGAAAATAAAAGCACAAACTATTTCGTACCTTGTTCTTGCACTGCTCAGACGAAATGGGGTTGTTTTTCGCATTACCAAAGCGTTCAGCGTACGTCTCGTACCGAAGTGACATCAAGTCACGCACTTTGACGTGGCACTTCAATCCAGAACGGCAGTTGACTCCTTAACCGCCACCCGCGTAGCTCTTTTCCCAATCATCTTCTTCTTAGCCCCAGCGGGGCTTGCACTTTGAGCAGCATTTGGACAGTCATGTCCCCTGGTGGCACCCACACTTTCAGCTTCACTGCTGCTCTGCCGACTTCTGGCAAGCTGTGTGCTGCCAATCGGGGGTGCGTTTGTCAACATGTCGTAGCTAAAGGTCGACAGAGCAGCATCATTTATCTCGGTGTCGAAGGACAGGTGGAGGGGGCCAGGCATGATGTAAGCAGTAGCTGCTTATTCGGTTCTGTCAGCAGCTCTAGCGCGCATCAGTCAGAACCTGGGAATCGCTGGTTTCTGACTGATAGCCACACCTAGCCCGTCGAAAGCCAGAACCAGCCAGCGCGACCAGCCCCTTGTGTTCTACGCTCCAACATATGGGAACTAAGGGGTTAACCCCTTTTTAATCACTGCGCATTCAACCAACGTAAGAATGTGGAGCGGGAATTTTAAAGGCTGTAATGAACGTAAAGCATGAAGTAGTGCGCGGCATATTATATTGTTATAGAGTGCGGCATAATCGAAGCAGAGCACTCTATTTGATAGCACTCTATTTTGGGGCTATGACACATGACCATGAGGTAGGAAAAGGCAAATTCTGACAGCCCGACAACCCTGCTCCGCATTGCCTTAATCACTTAATAACGTTGCGTTTTTCTATTTTTTCTAACTCAAGTAGTTGAGACAGTTAAGTTGCACTTTTAACTCGATTGGTTAAGACACTTGAGGTTAGTGAGGGCCCCAGGGTTGGCGCGGTTAGTTCCCCACGCGCAAAATGTTATAGCCCCCCTTCTGATAATGTGTGATGGTTTGGGACCTTCCTTATAATATTTCAGCGAGATGTCTGAGCAGCAGGACCAAGTGAATTTAGCATTTATGTTTTTGCGAACCATATTTGCGGGTCATATACTCACTCACCCACTCACTAACAAACCCACTCACTCATTAACCAACCTACTCACGAACCAGAATCAACCCTAGCCTCCCACAGACCAACTGTACAGACAACGACAGATAAAACGGGCAACGGAAAAGCCGGCATTACATAATCGTGTCCATAGTAAACGGTACGCCGTTTTATCCAATTAGATCAATTCATTAGAAATCAAAATAGCATAAAAGCATAGTAAACGGCACGCTGTTTTATCCAATAAGATCAATTCATTACAAAACAAAATAGCCAATCGTTTGGTATTAATTAATGAGAGGTTCTTATGCATTTTTTAAATTAATACGGCTTTTGGACGTTTTTTTGTTTTAAAAGGTTTATTTTTCGACCAATTATATCAATCTGCTGAGTTGGTGCCGCATTTTACGTCTCGAGTTTTTCTATGGCGGATGGTATTCAGTGGTGCCGTCTAAATATGTCGTTGTCTGTACTCACCCACCCACTATTATAAGGAGGACGAGATCCACTCGCTCATTAACCAACCTACGCACGAACCAGCACCACTCACATATCATCCCCTGCCCTCATACGAAGCAACTGTTCTCACCCACGCCCACCGGTGGCCATTTAACTACATAAGCTTCTATGGATAAATACGACCTTTGTTCGACTGGTTTAGTTAAGATATATCGTACCCATATGGTTAAAGGTGGAAGCTGTTTGTTTGGCGTCTCTTCAAGCTCCAATCAAAACTCTTCCAGAAGGGAGAACATTCCTGAATTCGGATCTCAAGATGACGGATATAGTCCCGTCGGATGCTTCCTCCCGCTTCGTGCTGTCGCGACCGATGCCAGGATCACCGACAGTGCAAGTTCGTCTTGTGGGGTGCTTGCGTCAGCGGAAGTGGCCAATCTTTCGAAAGCAAAAGCGTTGGGCGGGAAGAGAAGACGTGGAAGACCAGCCAAAGACAATAAACTGCCTTTCAATTGGACAGACGCTCGTTTTATAAGGCCCTACTTGAGGTGCGCTACGTCGAGCAGAGTGTTCGGTTTGCCAATCTTTGGTGCAACCAGAACGTGAAGTAGAACATGGAAATGCTCGTGAGTGGGTTAGCTTGCGACATCGTTAGAATGAATCGTAGAAGTATAATGATCTTGCAGCACGCTAAGCGAACACTATGTTTGCTCCCAGAGATTGTCCTGAGGGCAACGTGCGAAGGTAGGAGGTGCAATATACGCTAGAAAGTTATCTTGCAGCAGCGTCGGTTCGCGCGGTACCACGCATCACTCGCATTGTCTTGTAGGAGGCTATCGAAGTTACGGTGAGCTTGTTCACTTCTGCATTCTTCTCGATGGCCACAGCTGGAGGTCCAGCCGCTGCAATAGCCGCGCTATATGTGCGCTGCTGCTTCATCCGGAGGGTAATTTTCGTCGATAGGGCACTTAACCAGACGGGAACTGATTTAACTACGTTAGCGACCTGGTAAAATGGTACGTTACGGTTAAGTCATTTTACCAATCATGCACCAGTCAGGTTATGGACGACTTAACTTAACCATACTAGAAAAACTAAACAAAGACACCCTTTGGGCGTCTTTAAAATAAATTGAATGATCCGTCTTCAAGAGCTTAGTTCTTTTCTTTCGGCCGCGGAAAAACTCGTGCAAGAGCCCGTTCTCAAGGCAAGACGAATGCCACCTTATGTCAGCATGGTATGGTTCTGTCGGTTGATAACAGCCAACGCCAGCCATAATACAGTGTTCAGTGGGACACTGGAGCAGTAGAGCTTGTGTCCGCACGCTCAGTACAACAAGAACAACTTTACAACTATTCAGGAAGCTGGAAGTGACCCAAGAATGGTGATAGAGGGGCCAATGGGAGCATTTGCTACTCGAACCCAAGAATGGCGATAAAGGGATCAATGAGAGTATTTGCTACTCGAAAGTATTGTGCTCTTCATGCATTTTGTCCTCTGGCATAACAGTCCAAATCCAATCTCCGCGCCGATTTGCGGTTTGTAATCTGGACAACTTAATGATCATAAATCTGAGCGTAAATACGAGTGACTGAACGTAATAAGTAGCATAATTGGGAGCCATCCGTTCTTGCACCACTTTCAAATCTGCGCCCGTTGACGCGACATGTACGGTGCTGACTTTCGATGGCGGGCCGTGGTCCTACACTGTGCGTATTCCGTACCATGCGAGCGGGTAGCACGCATTTTGGGTGTCGCGGGTCGTTCTGTGCGGCGCTGGTACACTTTGTTCAAGAGTACTGGTCATGTGGTCGCGGGAGGACGCGTAAAGAAGCACACGTACGCCCCTGATTTGTTGGAGATCATCAGCGGCTACGTGAAGGAGCATCCAACGTTCTACATTGAAGAATTGCAGGCAGAGCTGCGGAACCGGTTTACGCAACAGCTTTGCGGCCTGTCAGCGTCCACACTGCTGCGAGTGCTCAGATTCGAGCTTAAATTGTCTAGGAAGGTGCTGGGGCGTCGAGCACGTGAAGCTGCTCCGCGCGAGATTGAAGCGTTCAGGGCCAAGATTCGCTGCTGGTATCGCTACCCCGAGCAGCTACTGTTTTTGGATGAGACGTCTAAGAACGCTCTTGATTCAATGCGTCGTTACGCTTGGTTTAAGCGAGGAACACGTGCAATTGTTCGAGTGCCATTTGCTAGAGGCAACCGTGTCTCCATTTTAGCTGCGTGCGTCGTCCGTGGTTTTGTGGGGTGGACGACAACGCGTGATACGTTATAGAAACTCGAGCGTAGCGAGATAAAATAAATATATTGATGCACGTTTGCTTTCTGAAAATCAGTGTTACGACGCTTGCTGGTGGTCTGAGTCGGGCACATCATCACTTGGTTCATCGGGGGGTTGAAACTCCGAGAAGACACCTTGTGCTAGAAAGTTGTAGTTAGGTAGACCCAGTTGCTGTCGTAGATGCATCGGCGTTGACCCGTTGAGGCTTACAGAAAGAGTCTGAGACGGTTCTGCCTCGTCATGCTGCTGCTGAGCATACCTCATTGCGTCTATGTGTTGAGCCTGTCTAAATGTTGCATTATCTGAAGTAGCTACTGCAGTTCCCTGAGGCTGACGCGCACGCGAGATAGCCCAATGCGTCCGGGCAATATCCCCAACCACGACATCGGGCCGCTCTCGCAAATGAAGGTCTATTTCGCGCGAAGCTTCTTCGATGCGGCTTACTGTGGCGCGTCGAATGCCGCTCTGCTCCTTGGTTACAAAAACCACCAGTTCTACGACAAGCGGGCCTGGTTTGGACCTCCTCTCGTAGTTAGATTGAACAGTGTCGAGACTGGCAATCCAGTTAGTAGCTGAAACAGCCACCCAATCCCTCTGCGGTGCCTTCACTCCAAGCTTGAGGTAGATGTTGGGATCAGCACGAATAGTCTTCGGCTCATAGTCGTTGAGCGCAACAGTAATTAGCGCCTCTGTTTTTGCGACTAGTTGGTAGTAATCCTCGCTGTCTAAATCAAAGTTAAAACTATTATCTTGGACTCGAACATTGGTTCGACTTGTTCGTCCGATCTCACGAACCTTCACTGCGACGTGCACTTGCATTACCGCCTTCGCGGGTGATATACTCATAAATCCCTTGGAATGCCCACGTTCGCCTCGGCATTCACGGGGATTTATATAAATAGATCGACCAGATATGTAGGTCGGAATATATTTAAAAACGTCACTATTGGAAGTGCAAATAGGAGTTTCACGACCTAATTTAGAGCATGGGTGGGGTATATATATAGCAATCGGGGGTGGGTTCTTATAAATTGACCGTTTAATCGGAGTATTTAGATGTGAAAAATAGGCAAAATGCGTGACGAGCACAATACCTTCTTCAGATTCGAATGCGTTGTCAGTTGTACGTCTCTACATACAACTGACAACGCATTCGAATCTGAAGAAGAGTCGTGGTATGATATGGATACTGACGTTTTCACCGCGCAGCGTAAGTGCAGTATTTGCGGAAAGAAAGCCTCATTTTACTGCCCTGGCCACATTTTCATATTTTAATATGTGAACCAGCTGGCGGTGGCCCGGGTCACACCAACAACCCGCTTTCCAACTATTCTATTATAATGTATATTCATTCCGTCAGTGTACTATTAAATGGTCTAGCTGTCGGACACATTGTACACGTGAACGTTGCAGGTTATCGCAGGTGGTGAACTTGACTTATCTGTTTGACATGTCGTTGCTTGTAGGGTTGCAGTGGAGTTGTCAGACTCAACCAAGATCGACCTGTTTGCTGCAGCTATTGGTGAGTATGGCACTACTGTTAGTGACCTCGTCCAGGTCAGGGATGTCGAGGTGCTACGGTTTTTGTGTGGTGGTGCCTTATTTTTGCTTGGACTTACCAAAGAAGGATTTTTTGTGTTGTCCATGGTCATGCCATTGGCCTCACTGTCGGCATACACATATCGACGGAATATATGGCCTGCGGACAGAGCCGTGATACTCATACAAAAATGAACAAGCGCAGACCACAATGGACGTTGGTTATGGGCTACTAACCTGATTGGCTAATAACTATCTTTTTAGACAAGTGTAACGTTGTAATACCTGTTAAAACGAAAATTGTTTATGTTGTAACCATAAAAAATTCCTTGCAAAATGCAAATATAGTATATAAAACCACTCTTACAATTTTAATCTTCGGTTTCCATTCTTACAGTAGAGTTTTCAGCGTCATCATCATACAATACGTAACATGAAAGGGAGCAATATCATACATCATACTCTTTTCGACATCGAAACAGTGCAGGACATCGTCAGAGCACAACATGTATGCTCTAACGGCGCCCTGCACAGTTAATATGTCATTTAATGGTTGAAACAACGTGGTAAACAGCACACGCGCGCGCCGTTTCAGCGCGCGGATAACCAATAATACCAAACTCCATAAATGTCGATATAATGCTAGAAATAAAATGACGGACGCCGAAAACCAGCAGCTTTATCTCTCTGTGATTGGCTAAAACACTTTGTATGGTAAAGAGCCGGGTGGATTTGACAAGAGTGGTATAGGCCATATACAGCGTACAGGCCATATATTCCGTCGATATGTGTAGCGACCTGAGTAACAGGTCAGTGGCTTGAAAACATAAATAACAAAAAAATTCTTTTGGGAATGAGGGGTGACCCGGGTCACCGCCAACTGGTTCATACTATAATTTCTTTTCGAAATAGGGACGGGTTTTCTGTCATCGACAACGTAGTGGTTCTCAGTCACATTTTACAAAAGTGCTGATCGGCGAGCATGGGTAATATCCCAACCCAAGCAAATTGCTAATATAAGTCATCTTTTACACCTATTTGAGAAAATATTATCTGGTGACTGTTGGGTGCATGTGTGAGTGGGTCTCGTCCTCCTTAGTGGGTGGGCTCTGTTGCTTTGTATGAGGGTAGGGGTGGATATCTGAGATGTGCTGGTTCGTGGGAAGGTTGGTTAATGAGTGAGTGGGTCTCGTCCTCCTTAGTGGGTGGGTTCTGTTGCTTTGTACCAGGGTAGGGCCTGATAACGTAGGTTGGTTAATGAGCGAGTGGGTCTCGTCCTCCTTAGTGGGTGGGTGGGTACTGTTGCTTTGTATGAGAGTGGATCTTATCCTCCTTAGTGGCTCTGTGGGGGTTAAAAAAGACGACCCTGATGGGACTCGAACCCACAACCCCCTGATTAGAAGTCAGATGCGCTATCCATTGCGCCACAAGGTCACTTATTTTTTCTTTCTCATACTTAAATAAATAATCAAATTTATGCTTTTGCATATTTACAGACCTTTTAAAACTTACTTTACCGGTATTGTGCTTTGCAGTGATTTTGCCCACCGTAAGGTCACTTATTTTATGCTTTCGCATATTTAAGTCAATAATCAAATGTACGCTTTTACAGACCTTTTGAAACTTACTTTACCGGTATTGTTCTTTGCAGTGATTTTGCCCACCGTTTTACGTCCGACATCCGACTTGACCGATGGTAGAAATCGGACTGAAAGAGTTAGGGCCCGATAATTATGAGCTCCAGCTGCTGTTTTGCCAGCAGCTGGAACTCATAATTATCGTTTAAATCCGACCTCGTTCTCGAAAGCCAGCCTATACGTCAAAATTGAGACCGCGGTAGTCGTCGAAGTAGATATCGTTTTAAGGAGGGATAGCTTGCACAGATGCCATCGCGTAACTCTTCAATATAAAACGTTGTATGATCTTCTACATACACTTCCACCAACTTTACACCTCTTTCGGCCACTTGGTATGCTTCTCCTTTAGCTCCGGCTTTTTCGTCACTACACCGTTCGCGTAGATAGCGCGAATACCATCGACGAATAGACCGTAGCTTAGGACCAAGCAGCTTCGACAGAATATGTTTTTTATATGTGCATATACTGCACAATAGGGATGTTATACACGTGTATGAGCGCAACAGCTCGAGTTCATACAGACAATCTGTGTGTGGAAATCGGAGATGAAATAGCGTAACAAATAGAGCGAGGGCTTGTCATTTTTGCCGTTTTAAACGGCAATTCGGACATGTTTGTTATTTTGGAAATGGCTTAGTACGATAAATCCTGTCTTGAATAGCTGGCGTGGCATGTATTTCTTAGCTGTCAATTATATCGGACCAGATATATCGTATCTCATACTTTCAGTTTTGCCAAAACTTTTGCAAAGCACAATACCGCCTTAGTCGTTAGCGCCGTTTACTTTTGTTCGCGTCATCGATTTTTACCCAATGATATGATCCCAATTTAGCAGTATATGCGGCTACAGGTACCACACTGTTGTGCGCAGTACATGGAGGAGCACAAGAGCCGTGAACAGGGACTTGAACAAATGTGGAAGCCCCAGAAAGCCAAAATACCGGCTGCGGAGTTGCTGGAAAAGGGTGCTGAATTCTGTATAAGGTTGTGGGAAGTGCAGTTTGTGGAACTACCGAAATCATTGTCGACAAACTACAATCAATTTCGCCATGGCGCCGGCGCGCTTTTTTACGCTCTTAAAGGACGCAAAGGCCCTGCTCGAATTGCGAAACGAAAAAAAAAGCACACTGGATGAATGACAGCAGCGCTTAAAAAAACGTGGTGATCATCCATTCTCACTACTTTTTATTAATATTAAACTTAACCTTTAGTCTCCAATCGTAGGATAGAGAGGCGCCCACGCGTACGGGTAGGTATATTAAACTTAACCTTTAGTCTCCAATCGTAGGATAGAGAGGCGCCCACGCGTACGGGTAGGCTCAACTTCAAAAATAGATTTTGAAGCAACCAGCAATTATTATAAGCATTGAAACCAACGTGCTTCAAGTAGAGATAGCGATCGACCTCACATCTTTTTTGCGGTCGAATTGGTCAACCTGGTATGCCAAAACTCAATATTGGAGACAAAGTTTATGGTAAAACCAAACAGCTTGCTGGCAAGAGTGGTGTGGTGCGCCGAGCCCTAAAAGAGAGCCGACAGTTCAAGTACGAAGTAAAATGCTCGACAGGATAGATTGAGATCGTTGCAGCTCGATCAATCGAGCTGCTAGAGGCAGCTTCTCGTCAAATTGTCCCTGCCACCACTTTTGTGGGTCTCTTGACCTCACAATACGCCAATGTCGGTGATGAAGACTCGTCGCTATGCGACAGTGAAAGTTGCGATGGAATTGTTAGTGACAATGCCGAAGCTTCAGCTACACACAGCGAAAATGATATCGATGGAACGGTTGTTGTTCATGATCGCTTATGATGTGATTCAATATTACTTGACTCGGCTTGCTACGCTCCGCCTCGTCGCACGAAGTTTTTGTGGCCTCCCGTTTTGCAGTTAGGAGATCGCTCCATTATACAGTTCTTTTATCTAATGTATCCTATGAATACTGTGCGAGATACGATATTCCACACAACAAGCAGTCTAATAGCAGCGTCACATCGGAGTCTCGACGAGGGAGATTTATTTCGATGGATAGGGATACGATTATCAATGGCAGTGGAGCCCCGACGTGGACCTACAACCGTGTACTGGAACACAGACACAAAAGAAGGCTGTATTGGCACAGCAGCTAACTTCGGAGGTAGATTTTTTATGACCAGACATCGCTTCCAGCAAATTATGTCGTCACTAACATTTACGAGCAATACTACGGTAGATGACCCTTGGATGCCTATCAGACCCATAATATAGATGGCTTCAACGCACAACGAGAAAAATGTGTATCACCAGGTAATTTACTGTGTGTTGACGAGTGTATGAGCGCGTGGAAAGGGAGAGAGGGTAAGTACACACACGACGGACTCCCACACAAAACTAAAATTGCTCGTAAGCCGGAAGGACTTGGGACGGAGCTAAAATCACTTGGTGACGGGGATAGTGGAGTACTGCTCAAGCTTGAGCTTGTTGAGGGGTCCTTACGTCAGCACCAGAAACAATACCATGCACAGTTTGGAGAAGGTACGGCCGTTTTTTACGGTTACTTGAAAATTATAAAGGCACCGGCCGGACTGTTGTCGCTGATAGTGCATTCGCATCCGTAAAAACACTAGTCCAATTGGAAAAATTGCTCCGTTTGTTCTTTATGGGCAAAACTGCGACTAAACAATATCCTAAAACTACTATGACTAAATGGATTGAATCATCTCCCGTGCGCGGAGATTTCAAAGTGATGGAGAGTACTACAGACAGTGGAAACAAAATGTATGCATTGTGCTGGGCAGATAAAAAGCCGAAGATGATAATTTCGAACCGTGGAACACCTCTACCCGGATCGGACAGCGTCAGGCAACGACGCCGTCTCGTAGTTGAGAACGGTAAAGCGCAGACCGTGCGCTACGAAAAAAGAGTACCTCGTCCCCAAATGATTGAATTATTATTTTCTTCATTTTCGACTATTGATTTCACGATCATCTTCGTCAAGGATCGCTCGCTATCGAGCGTGAGTGGATAACTAAATTTGGGTTCTTCGTTTGTTTGGTACAGTTCTAGGCATGGTTGCATTCGACGCTTATCAAGCCTATCGCTACGAATCCACTACAAACATTCAATTAGGTGATACACTGATGGACTTCAACGAGTTTATTTCGACACTTTCGCACACCAGTTAATTTTCAATGAGTACAAGACCACCCCACCCGTACCTCCAGGGGCAGCTTTATGACAGCGACGAAGACTCTACGACTGTAAGTTGCTCTTCTACTCATTTAAATTGCCACTACTAATTCTTGTTTGACACGTAGCATCGCCACGTACTCAAACCATTCCCTGACACTTCCCCAGTACGCTGCTACTCGTGAAGAGGGAAGGCGGATACAGCGACAGTGCAGCATATGCAAAAGAAGTCGTCCTACTACTGCGTAGCATGCTTAAATCTAACTCTACAAGCGTACTTCGGTGTTTGCGGCCTACGATCCAACCGCAAGTGCTACCATAGCCATCTTTCGACCGCAGATTGAAGCAAATCTGGCCTATGAGCTGATCTTTTATGCACTTTTTATGTTTTCAATTCAAACCTTCAGATTAAACTAATTCAGGCTGCGCGTACGTGTAGGATTGTACCCATGCTACCCGTACGCTTTCGACCTGGAGACAAAAGATTAGCATATGTGTGAAATTAATTACATTTTGGTTTTCATAGAAGAAAAAAAACCATTTTTATCGTTCGAGGGGAGCTTGGTGGAGAAATCGACCGCGATGAGTTGCCTTATTATCCACACGGTCACTACTGTTCAGGAAAAGGCGTGGATGGACGCAGTTCGCTGAAGGTTTTAAATAGAGTTTAAATATGAAATGACGGTCCAGCTACCCTCCTCCTTGACAATTCGACTCAGGTGTTCAGCGGGTTGTTGCGGAAAAGGATTTTGGTACAGTGGTCCCCCTCCCGGCGAATACGACGGCGGTTTGTCAACCGCTGGAAGTCGGTGTGATGGATCACTAAAGGCAAACATAGGTGCTGCAAAGAAAGATGAGTTCGTGTAGTTCGATTTAATGTTGCTGATTGGGAAGAACGTTCTAAAACAACTGTAAATTCGCAGCTTGGACAAGGCATTTCCTAGAGGTAAATAACACCTTTTTTACACAGCACATGTATTGTTACAAAGTTTTGGCACCAAAACTAGCATAATCATCGTCCAAATAAAATTTTCTGCCGGCTTGTTGGCTGCGAAGTAGACTACTATGGAGGATACTATTCAGTCACGCCGGTATGTATGGCGTTGTCTGTACCTTGTTTGGAATCCTGTACTTCACGAATCTTTTCGCTAACACTCAACAAAACAAAAGCGCATCATGCAATCTGGTCGCTGATATCTACCAGAAGTACAGACACGAAAGTCGAAACGGATTGTGTTCGGGTAGGTCTCGTATTAGAAAAGGAAAATTCGTCTAGAAAGCTAATGTCATCCAGAGCGTCGACCATAGCCTATCAGGTCTGTAGCATAGACGTCCTTACAATTCCTCCGTCCACTTGTTGCGGAACTAGTGCCGAGACATTGTGCTCGATATAATAAAAAAAAACTTAGCCGGTTCACGAGCAGGCCAACCGCCTACACGTTGTGGTGATGCTTCACCCCCGGTCTTCATCTATTGGACCAACTCCGGTCTTCATCTATTGGACCAACTCCTGCTTGCCTAATATTTACTTATCTGTCCCACGAATTATAGGTACTCATACTATAAGTCATAAGTCTTTACGAACGTGGAAATGTGAAGCGATGGGGTCTTTTAACGGAAAGGTCTCGATCAGGAACATTCCGTCTAATTTTGGTTGCAGTAGCTACCAAGAACAGTTTACGCATTAGCACTTCTGATATGAGCCGTTTTAGGTCATTTTCTGTTTTATTTCGTAAAACCATCAATCTTTGCCGATATTACACCAGCTTCTAACCCTATGTCGAACTACGAATTAAACTTACATCCGTCCAGTTTTACGAAAACGAAATATCGTTTGGATTTTATCTCCGATGCGCACATATCCACAGCAGATTCTTCTAGATAAGCGGTTATAAACGAAAGTCTGTGGCGGCGCATAAACAACTGCATCCATGTGCTGATGCCATAAAACTCGTCCTCATAAGACCACACTCCTCAGCCTTTTCTCTTTCTTTTAGTTGCAGCATGAGCCTTGACATCGGTGCACCGTCTTTTCTGAGGAAGTTGACCCATAAAACTATGTTTTCTTCGGCCGTTCTTAATGAAAACAGTCGCCATGTCACGTTCTCGCAACTTAACCCTTTAGGACCGGGAATTTTAGAGGCCCACAGAGGGACTCTAAGACGACAAATGAAAGCCAACTACTGGTCAAAAATCGCATACCAACTGTCGTGCAGAGTAGTACTCATCATTAAAGGTCCATCGCGGGCCTTCTAGACAGCCAATCTCCGTCGTTGACAACAAGCTTCAAGGGTGGGCGATATCGTTGCCGGCCACTCCTTCGCGACCGCACAATAAAAGTCACTTTGACCGAAACCCACAGACCCCCTTCAGCGATGGACATCGAATTTCTGTTGTCGGAGTGGGAGCCGCTCGCTGATCACCATCAAGAAGAGCGCGAGCATGGACATGATAGTGATGTGGAGCAGGATGGCGATGACGTGGAGGACGGCCGAACTGATGAAGTCGCGTCCGAGCATGCAGGCGTAGCTGGAGAAGAAGCTATAAGCTCGGATCGACAATATCTCGATATGCTGGAGCGCGACGGTGGCATACCACTGCTGCAGGAAGGGAAAACTAAACGCGCATACGAAGACAAGGGTATTTTTGGGCTGTTCTCGCTTTTCTTCAGTCGCAAGGTCCGCAACACGTTGCTGGAATGGCTCAACCCCCGCCTTCATGAAAATGGCGTTCCTAAAATTTCACTACGTGAGCTCAACGCCTACATTGGGCCTGAGATTGCATCAAGTCTGTGCCCCTTGAATCGCCTCCGGGATTATTGGTCGACAAACGAACTATATGGCCACCCTCTCTTTCAATCGACGATGCAACGTGATCTGTTTCTAGGAATTCGTGCAGCAGTAACTCTACATCCTACAGACACCGTACCAGAAGAAGTCAAGCTTCGTGACCCACTTTGGCATTGTCACAGCATTTTAAACAACATTCTCAAGAAGTGTGCCTCTTTTGCTGTCCCAAATGGAGTTTCAGCTTTCAATGAGAGCTCTATTCGCACCAAAGCTCGATCCGCTGCGCGGACATTCATTCCGTCCAAGCCAGATAAGTACGCTGTACGCTTTTATGCTCTGGTTGACTGGAAGACGCTGTACGTGCATGGTCTGTTTGATAATGGTAGTGGTAACACTACAGTGGCTGGTCATTTAGAACGGTACACCGCGGTGTTTCCAGAGCTGCGAAGACCTATGGCGACCTAGATGTAATGATAGCGGGCTGGATGCAAAGAGCGCTACAGCACTCTGGGTGGCGATGCTTTGTCGTCAGAACCAGCAACTTCCCTCTCCAAGTGGAAAGCGCGTTGTGGTTATGGATACGTACTACACGAGGCACGCGTTTGCAAAACATGTGCTCTGTATGAGCTCCGGTAAAATTCGCATAATTGGCACGTGCAGATTAAATTACGTCGATACTTTGTCTCGTCCGGCAGTCAAAGCAGCCATACTGTCTTTGAAAGATGCTGTACATGGTTCCTGGAAGTTGGTGGCGGCGCTTGACACGCCAGAAAATGTGAAGGAGTTAGAAAAGACCTACCGGCAGCTGATAAGACAGCTTTTGTGCCTCCTCGCTGTCGTTCGCCGCACGCCGGGTATATTGTGTTCCGCGACAAGAGAGTCGTGGTGTTCTACACGAACGACCTTGCTAAAACACCTTCTCCAGACGTGCTCGATTTTCGTACGGTAGAAGCCCAGTCAGCTTGCCATGGTATGGGATTTGTGCAGCGCTGGACGGGTACAGAGACGTTTCATCGGACAAATATCGGTGCTCCGGTGCACGTGGGCACCTACAATATTTTCATGAACGCTGTCGATCGCTTCGACCAAATACGTAGCACAAACCCTACGCGTCGACGCGAGTGGCGACTAAATATGAGTATCTTCTCGTGGCTACTTGATGTAGCCATTCACAACGCGCTGGTATGCGATCAGTTACTGTCGGTGAACATGGATGTGCTATAATAGTGCGCGATGCAAAAGAAGAGATTGTCAATATGCTGGTAGCAGCGCAGCAGCAGCACATGCGATCGTTGAAGCAGCGGGCCATTCACCGTGAGCGTATTGAAAACATCATCGACAGTGACTCCTCTACGCACATGCTCACACGAAGCCGCGGAAAACTGGTTTGTCTTCTGTGCTCGATAAGAGGAGGGAAAAATCGTACGAAGTACGCATGTACGCCCTGTCGGCGTGGGTATCATGTTGAGTGTTTCATGGCCGTTCATTACAAGCATGTGATGACCGAAAATGCAGCGGTAATGGAGGCACTCGACGCCGTCATCTTGACTACAAGTGGCATGCCAAAAAGCAAGACGAGGCATCGACGTAACGCAAGTATCGTTGAGCCTAAGGATACTTAACTGCCACAACTGGTGATGAAAGAACAGCCTGCTAGACAGCAAAAGCGTGCACGTTTAAGCCCAGCAAGTTAGATAAAAACGTGTAAGTAAATACCAGGAACAAACTTTACCTTTCTCAGCCTTACTAGTCGTGCCATCGACATCTGACCTCCCTCATGACGCACTCTGGTACACGAACAACGCGTGCCTTGACGAGACTGCCAAACTTTAGATATACGTAGAGCTGGCACATCGCCCTTCTAACCTTCTGCAGGCTCTTTCCGTGAGCCTCATGCCAGAGCTTTTCGCCGCGCTCTATGAGCGAATCCTTCATAGCCTCCCAGTCACATGGGGTCCCTCCGCAAAGGCCGAAGATGTCACCCTACTGTCACTACTGTCACTCTCCACTCATTTAAAAATGTCATTCCTCCCAGCGCCTTGACCACGTGACTGCATAGGGTCATTTGATAGGTTGATTTTTTTATTTTAGCCGATTTGATTGGCAAACGTTGAAGACCCGCAGAGGCCACTAAGGAATTCTCAGGTCCCAAAGGGTTAAGATACGTGCACGACCACTTTCACACGCAGTTGAATTGTTACGTCATTTACACGTCATTTGCTGATCGGCTCCTTCTGAGCTCGACACTGCGTGCCCTTAACCTTTATTCCCCAATGAGCCTACCCATACGCGCAAAAGCCTATGGGCTCATTTTTAAAATTAGATTCTGGGATCGCGAGAAACGCATTAATAAAAATAGCGTTATAAGACGCATGCAGAGATTCCATACAGTCTGAGGTTAAAAATCGCAACCGATCATGTCAAAACGGGTCGAAGGAGTTGGCGTATATGAAAAAATCGAGCAATACATGGGAAATACAGGTGTCGTCCGTAAAAGTTTTAAATATGGTCGACTAAGTCATCGTATTACTGTGTAGCGTGCTCCGATCCTGAACATGACGTCTTTTTTGGCGTATGTGGCCTTCCGTCCAAGCACCACTGCTACGGTAATAATTGTTCATCTCCTGCAATTTGAACTTTTTATAATACCTACATGTTTTCACATAAATAAATGAGATATAAACTAACTATGACAAGAGTACCGGTAGGCTTTTCCCTTTGCTACCCGTACAATTTTTGCCTGGGGAATAAAGGTTAAAAGCGTTATAGATGTGTTCTAACGCTTCACGGAGCGCATGTTCTTTAGCTATGTAGTCGAGTATCCTCTTCTTGGGGCCATGGTCGACTCCTACGCGCTTGTACATGTACTACTTGGCCTTCTCCTTCTGGCTCTTGATCGAGGGGCGGACCATTCTGATCGCAAAGTGAGTTGAGCACGTAAGTACAAATTAGTACGGGTGAAGGCTAAAAGTAGAAGCCAATGGAGTTACCCCATATTATCATCGAACGCGCTGAAAGGGCCAAATCGGTACATATTAAGCTTTTAGCTATCGGACCTACTGTACGAGGTCCATCCAGACCGTTAACACAACGAATCACATCCGCAGATTTTGGCTTTGAACCAACAGCTGGCTGAGGGTTAGTGGCTGATCACCTTTCAAACGAGATCCCCCTAAATTCATTTCCCCCCAAAGTTATTAACAGACTACAGAATGGATGACGTCGATGGCCTGTGTGGCTTGGGTGGATCGACTGGGTGTGACTGGGAGCGCTATGACAGCGATCTCAAGGCGGTGGGATTTCGTTTACAGAACCGACTGTCGAGGCGGCGTCGCCGAAATCGAGCTATACGTTTATGTTTAGGCAGAATGTACCTCTATCTGAAAGTGGGAAACATGAGAGGAGAAACTCCAGCATGCATCAACAGAAAGCTTCGACAGCTTTGACCAGACAGCGAAAAGGTAAGAAGGTAGAGTAATTTATGAATTTGTTGGCAGTGTCAACGCTTTAATGCACGTGATTGACTAATTTGTTCGCGTGCGCGTGAGCACTATAGGGTCGTCCGTCGTCGCTCGGCACACAGCTTCCAGTGCTTCGCGAAGTGCGGGCGACCGCGCTTTGAAGACATCTTGGTAGTGGAAGGCGCTGAAACACTCAACATGGAACCCACGCTCACACTTTGTACAACCGTATTTTGATTTTTGTCTAGTCCGCTCAGACTGAACAAGTAGCACTTCAACTTGCCGTTGCTGTGCTTTGTCAAGTTGGGCGTTATAATATGCACGGACGCATCAGCTCCGACAACTTCCTCCAATGTTTCACGTTCACTCTTCTTCTTATGTCGCACCTCTACCGCCTCACTGCTTTCTCATTGCTTGTCAAGCTGTCTGTAATCCTTCGTTTGAATTCACGCAGAGTCGGTACTGACTCATTTGCCCTTTTCAGCAGCGCAAATGCTTAAATTTTAGCCATGTCCGGTAACCACGTGAGCAGCGTCATATCAAGCCCCTTTTCGCGCCGCGCCTAGTTGGATTAGTCGACCGGAGCTGATCGACACGATCAACATCATGTATGGAACGATTGTACACTGCTATCACAGTTGGCGCTATAGCGATTTCCTGTGTAGCACATGGTCGTCGGTCCATCTTAGAATTGGGTACAGACCGTGGCAGCAAGTGATGGCCTCATCGGAGCAACCGTGAAGTGTCTACGATGATAGAAGTGCGTGGAGGCCGTTGGAGTAAATATCACCACTTCGCGATCCTTGTAGATGATGTAGCCCGCTCGCTCTGCAAACGTGAGGGCCGGTTGGTACGAAATATGTTGTTCTTTGGGAATGCCCCTTGAAATTTTTGATTTCTGCTTCCTTCTTCTTCCATTCAGCTTCAGGGTTGACTGCGGCTACTAATTTCTACACTCCACGCTCTACCCCCCCCGAACTGAAGCTTCCACGGCCATTTTTTGCATTTGTCCACCAAGTTTATTTTCACAGTACCAATTGTGTGCATCTCGCCATCCGTGAAAGCGAGGATAGCTTTAGCAAATATATGTCTAGTAGAAATTGTCTGAAACTGTGAGTCTGTATCCGCTAGGCGAGCGTAGTATCTTGGAGTGATGACCAACCATTGCCAACCGCAGTGCTGTTGCCGATTTGACACTCACAGCGACGTCATCTCGAGCCAGGGTGTTGCAGAGGGGGGAATAAGCACGGGAACCGGTGGGTGTACCGTTGAGCGGGAGTTCATGTCTGGGTATTGCCTGAAGAATTATCCCATACTAGAGAGAATCTCAGCCTACTACAGCGTAAAAGCGCACGTCATATTTATCAGCACGCGTTTGTACGACCCGCGCGGACATCGACAGAAAACCAGCGCACTCAGCTTGGCGCTACATCAAGTGAATTACAGTGAGAGACCCCAAGTTGAATAAGTCAGACCCGAAAGGGCGGCCGGCAGGCTGATCAAATTGTTAGCACGTAAGTACATGCACTGTAGTTCATGTACCACATTTCACATTAGCACTTCATTCTATTCAAAACAGATTATTAAAACGGAAATTCAGGCGCACAGGCTTTCTGGTTGAAGAAGAATATGTGTCGATCATAACCGAATCGAAATGCCTTCATCGGAGACTACATCCTGGTAAGTCATTGTCTTTGAAACGTTTTTCTATGATAAATACTAATACCACTGCTGCAAAGCTCATCAATGACATTATAAACCTTGCCAGACGATTTATACCAATGAAGTTTTTAAAGATATGGAGGTCGGAAAGATTGGACGTAAACTTGTCGAGCTTCAGAAGACGAACTGGAACTTGAATTGTCGATGAAATTTGTGTTTGTGAGTCCAAATGGATGGCGAGATTTATTTTACAACTGAAACCTGTTCCGCAGGAGCGTATTGATTTTGTGGAAGCGAAGCTTCGTGACGTACAAGAAGAACTGGTGACTAGGGGAAAACTGTTTGGCTCTTACGGGTGATGGCGCACTAAAGTATTACAGTATGGAGAATCGTTCAGCTCTTGGTGACTCGCTTCTTCTATTAGAGATTCGTTTGGCGCTCGTCTTTGCTGTTTTTGGTTCCTATTGACACTGGCAAAATAAGCGAGTTAGCGGTCTAGCATGGCGGTACAACTGGAGTTTGGAAGGATCTTATGGTCGCCGTCAACAGCGCATTGAAAAAAACGTCTCTGTGGGTGGAAAACAGGATGTAAATCGGAGTACAAATAAGCATTTTAATGGCGTTAAAGTTTGTCACCTGACGGTGAAAACTACTACATTCATGTTGAACCTTCGCGTGCTGGAGGATTAAAGAAGATGACGGGTGAAATAGCTCTAACTGGAGTACTCGCTGATTACGCTGCAGCCAGGTGATATGATAGCTCGGTTTCGCCCGTGGACGAGTCGCCCGACAGAAATGCCCAGACTCGGCGACGCACATGCGCTCGAACTGGAGGAGTGCGAAGCGCGTGGTTGACTTCAGGGCCTCTCGATGAGCAGCAAACACCGAGTTCATACGATCGCGTCGATTCCACGGTAACGTCACTGGTATTCGATACGGCTGATACGACGATTTTCACATTTCGAGAAGACGCTGAAGATAGCGCGAACAGGTATCCCTGTCGTCTGCCCGGAGCGGTCGAGCACGTATGTGGAAATTCGTGCGATACATGCGCGAAAAAAGTCATAATTGGCTTATCCCAACGATATTTGTCTGCACATATGGCCCAAAGTGAACAAAGTCGTCCGAAATAATTTTCGACAATGATGCGGTCATGAGCGATTCGGTCGTTAGCCTCCATCTGCTCCAAAGAAAGCGGTTGCAAGGAGCTGCTCTTATGCGGGGTTACAGCACGAAAATCACGAAACAGGCCTGGATAGCCTTTATCGTCAAGCACAGCCCAGTCATTTGGAAACGCGGTACTTGAGAGACTCTCGTCTCGGATTTCGCTGTCGCCGTCGCCTTTTCGCATCGCAAGCAGATGCAATTCTTGATTTAAACGAAATATTCCAATGCCAGATTAACTTCCGGGAAAATGCTGAGTGCAATTGATCGCTTTTCCATCGGGTAGGACGGAGACCTCCACTTTGTATACTTAGAGGTGGTGTTTGGCACTGTAATAGCGAGATATCTCCCGCATAACCCCGACGGCATATTAGTTCGCTGAAATGTCACGTCGGTGGCACAACGCGCGTATGGGTAGTGTGCAAATGTGTGACCACTTAGTGTCATCTTGTTTATACTGTACATGGCTACATAACTGGTAACCATGAGCTCGTACGAGACAGGTGAGACCACAGCAAACTTGAGCATCATCTTCTTGAACGACGTCGTTTTAATTCGATATACTGCCGCAACTACATCCCACTTACCGCAGTTTTTGAGTACACCTAAAAACATAAAGAGAACATCTTTAGGCTGATATGCACACTTTTACCACGACCCGTGTTCCAGTTTTCAGTAATGTGATCTCGCACAAGCTCCCAAAGACGCTCAAATTCTCTTGGTGAGAAGTTCATTAACCCCAGCACTTACGGTTGTTAAAAACAACATCACTGCAAATCCCTGGTTGGCTTTTTTCTCAACAAGTTGTTAAAAATAACATGTTAAGTACTGATCATTTGTATGTTTTTGTCAATTTGCACGCGGTTAAGTTGACTTGATCAGTAGGGTGCCACACAGATCAGGCGCCCTTCCCACACAAACGGTACATTAGGCGCCAGTTGGTCAGACACTCATTTCCGAAAAGAACGCAATGCAGGCACGTCGCGAGACCCGCCGCGAATATGACGCCTTCATAGCTAAACTGGAGGGGCTGTCGTACCAAGACCGCTGCCAGGCTGTGAAGGAGCACAGTGCCTACATGAATGGCGAGCGCGCGACAGACGCGATAAAGCAGCTGAAGCCCTTGTGGTCGATCCGGTGGAGGGCGCCCTGGATGGAGATTACATCAAGAAACACCAGCGCGATGACAAAATCGCGCAAGAATTGGTACAATTGTGTCGAACTAATAACACTGATCCTGACTACCGAATCGAGAAAACTATGGGGGTAAAGATGCTGACATTTCAGAAGCGGGTTGTAATCCCGACTGCAATGCGTTATGAACTTGTTGATTAGTATCATATGAACCTTGTTCATCCTGGACCAAAACGCCAGTACCAAACAATGAAACCCATTTTTTATTGGTCGGGTATGGAGAAATTGATTACCGAATATTGCAAGAAGTGTAAACGTGCAAGAGTTCAAAACTCCATGGAGTACAGCAGTCCTACGGCAAGTTGCCAGCGACGGACATGAACGTTGT
Organism: Phytophthora brassicae; assembly: GCA_024679045.1. Classification (NCBI taxonomy): domain Eukaryota; phylum Oomycota; class Peronosporomycetes; order Peronosporales; family Peronosporaceae; genus Phytophthora; species Phytophthora brassicae. The sequence continues at coordinate 7,436 of JAIKVB010000366.1, read as the reverse complement.
TGACCCGTTTGACGTTTTATACAATTGGACCTTACGTAGATAGCCGAAGAAAGCCTTGCTTTCTTATAGCAGATTAGGAGGCCTTCCCAATTAACTATCTTACTTGTGGGTTAGATTTAAACTAAGTATATTATTTTAGTCAATGAAGATGTAATTCTGCAAACTGTCTAGATAGCGCATCCTTTTATAATCACCAATCCCTAATGAGTGGAGCTGAGTCTTGGGTCTCTCATAAGTACGAACCGTACTTATGCGGATAGGTGGATATCCTATTAATTAGGGGGTGTCAGACTTACAAAATTCCGCACGGAAATTTCATGTCATTTAGACAGGAAATAGTATGTGATTTTTCGGGCAAATGACATGTCATTACGAAATCACCCACCTCCAGAGGTGGGTGATTTGAAAATACCACGAGCTAAATGGCCTGTCAAATACTTCCTACGCGGAAACGGCAACCTTCAAGAGCGAACGAGCTTTTTTTACGCCATCACAACCTAGCAACCTTCGTCCGGACTACCAAAGCCGGCAAAGTTGCCCGACGCTCTTGACCCACTACTCACATCTGGGACGGCGTGCTTGGTCGTGAGGTCCTCCCCAGTAAATTGCACTAGTGTGTTGATATACTCGTGTACACATGCACTAACTTGATGTTTTTCTAAACATGGCGCGACAGCGCATCATTTTACATGACAGCTCGAAGGCGCACCTGTCAAGTCCTGGTGGACTGGATCGAAGTTGAACAAAACTTCACGGCCATTTACGGCACCGACACGAAGTTGCAGGTTGGAGGACCTCCCAAGCAGACCAAAAATGCAGCATTTCAGGATATGGCCGATTACTTGTACGTCAACACGAAACACCGCGAGTTACCTCACTTCACGGGGGAGAACTTGAAGAATAGATGGCGGACTTATATGAAAAAGTACAGAGAAACTCTTGACGCTAGTCTTCACTGTACTGGGCTAGGTCTGACTGCGCGAGACCACGCTAATGACATTAGCACTGTTAAGCAGAAACTGAAAGTGAAGTGTCCGAAATTTTCTCGCATGGAACGTGCTCTTTATGAGAGGCCCAACATTACTCCCTCTGCTACGATTGACCTCGGGCTTCCTGGTTCAGTTACACAGTGGAGTACCAAAGCAAGCACCAAACACCTTCAACTTAATGATTTTGCAAGCCACGACAGCAGTGGTATTGACTCAGATGCTACCACGAACGGCATTGTCGCTGCAAAAGATGCCGATTTATCCGACGTGAGCACGGACTACGGTGAAAACCTCTATGACGAGCAAGAAGAACCGTCCGCTATACGGGGAGATCACACAGGTGGTAGTGCTACCCAAAGCAAAGAAAATGACAGCGGTGCTGCCAAAATGGGAGATTTGGGAATGATGTATGAAATTCAGTCGATGACCGGTGTCGAGGGCGACGGTGGCCACAGTCGTACTTTGAAAGTATCTACTGGTGTTATTTCTACTCACGAACCAGAGCACAACGATGCTGCTAACGACGACGTGATTTTTACGAGCTATTTTTTATGATGCCCAAGTTCGTGAAGAAGCAGAACACCACCCCTCCCAAACGCAAGGAGCCCAGTGCAGATTCCGTCTGGGCAGCACGCCGTCCTGTGGGCTTGTCGAAGGTAAATATGGCATGTTGAATTCTACTATAGCTCACTCCCCTCGATACCACAAAATACCTCCAGGTTCACGGCCTCGAGCGACATCACGGGTTTTTAATCGTCCTCGAAATGGGAACGCATCGTCGTCGTCCCATTCGACAATTTTTCATCAGACGATGATGATTCAGCCTCTGATGACGTCCAAATATCACCAATATTCAACAGCAAATGCAGAACAATACACGCCCTTAGTCACAGTAGGACCAACTCGATATCGTATTTCACTTTGATTTGGACTCGAAGCTCAGGCCCTTAAGAACACCAATGGTGTGTTCATTAACGACTCGCACATGCGCGACGCAGGTATTGAATGCGGCGTTATCTGTACCAGCTTGGCGTTTCTTGTAAGCTGGTACCAGTGTGTTGTGAGTCTTGTCTGCTGGATAAGCCGAGTCTGCCAACAAATACTGACCAGGGCTGAAAAAATGGAGTTTGTTACCCGCCTTAGACAAAGCCACCTCGCGATACACAGTGCTATCAGCACAGTAGCCTGGCCACCCACTGTAGAACGAAATTGTCCGACGTTGATCATCACGAACCACTTGCCCGTTCACACTATACCTGTGCTTCCAGCCGAAGAAAAATTGACCGTCCATGCCAGGTTTCTAAGCGAGAGGAAAGGTAATTCCGTCGATAAATCCAACACATCCAGGAAAACCCACGCGTTTCATTCGCCGCGATATTTGTTTTCTTTCCTCTTCGTCTGGCCATTTGACGTAGTCTTCCGATAGGTCACCTAGCACCAGCACAACACGAGCCGTGTACAAGTTTAAGGTTCCTGTACCAACGCCCCAGATATTCGAAGTTCGTCCCAATGAGGCTCCGTTCCCGTATGTACCGAGGCGGTCGAGTGCTACGGCAAGCTGAAGCCATATCGGGGCCTGCGCACAACCGCTATCGTTGCGAAAGACGCGATGGTCACCGACCAAGCTGCTGATGAAGTCAAAATACTCCTTAGTGGTACGGGTAAGCTGTCGAAATGCTTCGTCATCAAGGTTCTTGAAGTACTCATTTGCAAATTCACAGCTTTGTCGTTTGTTTACTCTTGTAGTCGTGTAACGCCGGGAAAGAACTTGTATCAGGGCGTCATATAGCCCCTCCACCGTAGACTCGACAGGGATGAAGTCGATCCAGTCGTCAAACGGAGAGGTTTCTCCTATGCTCTCGTTAAACTCCTCTCTAGGATAGCGAGAGCTAGGAGGTCAATAACCTCGGTGACGAGGAGCTGACGGTTGCTAGTTCTCGGCATGACAGAGACTTTAGCAATGGGGCTGCGTTCTCTTTGAGATACCGCGTTATTCTGACACGCCCTTAATAAAAATAAACTTTAAAATAACATGTCATTACTCCCTCATATATCATGTAACTTGCCCGCGAAATGACATGACATTTCCGTGGGGAATTTTGTAAGTCTGACACTCCCTATTACAGGTGAATACCATAAAGCGGGGTTTTAACCCATAGGGTGAAACACCTCAATATGTGGATACACCAGGTTGGTCACAATCAACCTATATGGACCAAGCCCCGTTACACGGAGCCACTCGATGGCTTGAGGTTTCTGTGCAATCGGATAATCGCGGTAAGATCATGGCGGAGAACTTTGACGCGACATGGCTTTGTCGTTATCCGAGGCCAAAGGATGTCATATTTGATCGCGGTAATGATTTTAACACAAGCGAGTTCCGTGAAATACTGGCGAGTTACGTAATTAAAGCCAAGTCAATCTCAGTGAAGAATCCTCAAGCTAACCATATTTGTGAGCGGGTGCACTTAGTACTGAATAATTGTATTCGCTGCTACCCTGACTAAGATTGGCGTCAAGTGATCCAGTAATAGCATTGATGTTAGGGTGAGCTACCACAGTATCCTCGGGACTACGCCAGCGCATTTGATTTTTGACCAAGACATCATCACGAGAAAACTACATGAAGCCAACTGGAACTATCTTTGCAAGCGCAGATTCGATGCGATCTTGCGTGACAACGATCGCTAGAATGCAAAGCGACTTCAGCATTTCTACCATGGCGGAGATCAAGTCATGATTCGATTACCAGAGATAGATCGTAAGAAAAAGCATGGACAAGTTGCAAAAGGGCCGTTTGGAATTGTTGAAGTGCACACCAACGGAACTGTGACCATTGATTAAGGAGTGACCAAGCAGCAGATATATATCCGCAGGTTGATTCCTTGCAAAGTGAAGACCGACATGGGGGCGAGTGACAAACATGCTACGGGTGATGCCGATCTCCACCTTAGCAATGCTGCCGTTTAGTACAACGACAGCGTATCTATCTCTCATTTCTACATTCTCGAAGCCCTGTGATGCCACACACTAAAAAGTAATACTAAACACTGTTACTTTTATCTTAAAAGCACACAAGATAGTCTGGAAAGCGTCCCTCTGCGAGCCAACGTTGCTATGTAGTACGAGGAGTACCGTAGACTTGCTTGGTATATATGGTAGCAGCCCCGCGCTCTCTTGGGCAGAAATGTTTGAACTGGGTGTCCGTATCCGGCCGTATGAGGTCGAAGACCAAATTCGGACGTCTGTGGACATCCGAACAAATCATTCGGGCAGCCGTGGTTGGCCGCGGTTTTTATTTCGGGTAGCCGTAAAAATCGTAATTTATTGCGTATATGCACCTACCGGTATTTATTAGCTTCGTAATATTGCGTCTACGTTTGACCTAGCAACCAATATATCGTTCAGCACTGATGGACTCAGCATACTTCGCTTCACGCCAAATGCATTACCAGCGTCAGAAAAATTGCTTTCAGACATTGCACTTTAAGCTGGAATTGCTAGAATTGATCTAGCCACGAACCCTAAAGCAGGAAATTTAGAGCTTTCGTTGTTATCACCAACACTCGACACCTTTTTCCTCCACTTTAGTAAGTCAAAGTTTACCTTTTCGGTGTCGCTCAGTTTAGCAGATAAATAATTATCCAGCTCGCGATCCTCGGGCATATGCTTGGTTCTGTTTCAACTTTCTCTTCCTCAAAATCGTCCAAGCTTGGTAGAGTTCTAGCGTGTCTACGTTTTTTGGGTGCGGTTCTGCTGCAAATGAGTTTGTTGTAGTAAGAGTGGTGGATCGGTCCGAATATTCACGCATCATAGTCTTTATACGACTTCTTGCACTCATAATATCGCTCTCATCAATACCAAACGACTGTAGTCTAGTTTTTTGACGAGGGTCAAGCATAGCCGCCACGATATGTTTTTCGTCACTTTCCACTTAGGTAACGCGTGAGTCATAATAAGTCGCTTAATGACAATTATCGACACTGAATCCGGGGTATAATTTCATCTGGCTCGCCTTTTCAGCTGGAATCACTGTAGTTTCATGCTGGGGCTTCAACAGCTCTGTTAATCGATTCTTTTCAAAAGCTACTAAATGTAGAGTAGTTTTTTTCCAACATTCAAACTTTAGCGTTGATTCTTGAAAACGAGCTAAAAAGCGAAATAACTCGTCGAGAAGTGAACGATTAATTTTCTGCACGTACGAAATCTTTTGACGCGGCGCTAACATTTCAGCCAGCTCATCGAACATATCCAGCACACTGGATATCATTCGAAATTGTAATCCCCAGCGCGTAACATTTTCTTGTTTTAATGTTTTCGAGATATTGTGCTGTAAGTTTGCCTGCTTGACGTAACGAACTAACGCTTTACACGCATCGATTAGGTCAAACACTTCCGGTGCATCCTGCCGGAACTTGTAAAATGGCTCTGATCTAACCTTGTAAATACTTTCGGTAGTATTACACAAAATTGTCGTCAGAATAGTTGCGATCTTGTGATCGGCGCACGCAATCCAGTCATATCGAGATCGAAAACCGTTTCTACCACTCATATTCGATCCGCTATCTGTAACAACAGTTACTAACCCGCGAGCATGCATATTTTCGATGCTATCACTAACAACAGTGAGCATTCTTCGGTCGTATATGTGGTACAGTCGAAGACATCATCGAAATACTGTAAAACAGCCCGTGCTGTGTGAGACTTGACGTCAAAGTGTTTGACTTGGAGAGTACGTGCGTGTAACTTGTGGAGAAGTGTGGATACTCGATAGTGGATCGAGCAGACACTTAGTGGGCAATGAAGATTGGCTGGAGAACGTGGAACTGTGCGCGGACACTTGCGTGCAGCCAAACGGAGAACATTTACGTATTACGAAAAAGGGAACGCTCAGGTTGCGTGTGACGGCACGCGGAGCGGAAAAGACGATCGAGATCACGGATGTGTACTTTGCGAAGGATGTAAAACATAATTTGATCTCGTACGGAGTTTTGAACAAGCAGGGGTTCAAACTTGATGAAGTTGAGGGCCAACGCGTCATTGCGCGGAAAGACGACGGCGTTATAGCTTTTGACGTGGATTTGCAGAGGAACGTATTGGTGGTTCACGCTAGTGTAGTCGGGCGATACAATTCGCCGGCTGGAGTGATTATGGCCGCGCTCGAGGGCGAGGCGAACAGTACGGATAATGAGTCTGGAGACGTGCAAAAGGGGACATTAGTGGACTTTCACAAAAGACTAGGACACCTGAACTACGATGCTGTGGAAAGGCTCGCACGTGACCTAACCTCGGGTATTACGTTGACAGATCATCGAAGAGTTAACTGTCTGACTTGCGCTGAAGGAAAGCAGTCTAAAAATAGACAATCACGCAAGGACAGTGGAAACAACTCGCCGATTGATAGAATTGGAGGCGTGATCTGTTCGGACCTGAAAGGTCCAATGACCCCGCGCGATAGACTCAAAATCGCTACATGATTAACTTTGTGGATCACAAGTCATATTACTGTAGGGTTTTCCTAGCGAAAACTAAGGAAGCTGCGGCGAAACAGTTTGAACACTTCTTGGTGTTTTTTGAGCGAAGATTTAATTGCAAGATACACGTTTTACGCACGGACAGTGGTGGAGAATATGAGAACGTGGATATTTTGCAAGCCTACTGGAGTTACCAGACAGCGCAGTGAAGCGCGGAACCAGGCGAGTAATGGTAAGGCGGAATGGATGCATAGACGGTCATGAATATGGCTAGGTCTATGATATTTGCCTGTGTGCTGCCACTTTCCTTCTGGGGGTGACGCTGTTCAGTACGCTGCGTACGTACTGAACATGTCACCCACAAACTCGAATCCTGGACGTGCGTCACCTCTGATGCTGCTCACGAAGCAGACGCCACAGTTGGCTGAAATAGTCGTTTTGGGTCTCCGTGTACAGTTTATCGTGACCCGAGAAATAAGAACTTCTCTCAGCGTGCCCAGCAAGGAATGATTGTGGGTATTAGCGAAGAAACGAAAGGTTATCGTGTCTATCTGCCTAAGGACAAGGTGGTGGTAACAACTCAACACGTGAGGAACATTGAGACTCTGGACAAGGAGCAAAATGAACAGGTACAGAGATTGTATCTGGAGGACGATCGCTCTGAGGAGGAAACGGTCCAAAACGGTGCTGGAACTGCTGCGGCAGAAAGTACACCGGATCCTGAGGGCGGAAGTCGTCGGAAAGGACGCAAAAATAATTAAAAAAGAAGAAGACTTGGACAAGAGAGCGACCGGTGACGCGTTCAGCCGGTCGTCAAGCACAAGGAACTGCGGGTGATGCTGCCCAGCAGGAGGAGTCTGGAACAGACTTGGTGAACAGTGTCGTTGAACCGGATCCGAGGATTACGGTGAAGCTATGCGTAGCGAGAACAAGGACGGCTGGATAAAGGCCATGGTAGAGGAGCTTAAAGCTC
>JAIKVB010000365.1:0-28745 GCA_024679045.1 Phytophthora brassicae | reverse complement strand
CAGCCTTTGGATGTAGCGGTAAACAGGAGTTTTCAATCATTTTATGGCGATCGGTTCGATGAGTACATTAGAAAGGCATTAACTGACATAACTATGCAAACATAGAGCGGCAACCCCAAAGTGCCCAATTACAAAGTGGTGACGGAGTGGCTTTTGGAATGGATACAAACAAAGACAGCTGAAGAGATTGCGGGTTCATTTCGTCTATGTGGCTTAGTAGCAGCGTCACTATTCGAGGCGAAAGACCTACACCCCCCGCTGCGCGAATTGCTGACCTCGGGTACCGATATGATCGCCTGGCAGCAGGAGTATGAGCACCTACTGGACGTAGACGATCGAGAGGAGCTGTGTATTTACCCCCCATTGTGGTACATTCCTGAAGACATTGGATTAAGTCTCTTCAGCTGCCTCCGATTTAAAATTGCTGCCGGTATTGCTGACTACAGTAAAGTTTTGACGGAATTTATGGCTGATCTAGAGGACTTGGAAGGCATCATAGATGAAGAATACCTCGATTCAGTCAGAAGTGGTGCGATACCACCAGGAGAGTTAGAGCTATTTGCAGCGTCAAGATTACACAGATGCAACATAGAGCTCAAAACGTTAAACTACGACTGCAAAGTCATTTCGACTTTCACGTACACAGTTCCTGATGTAGCTCAAACGATCTACATTGCTCGTCTGGGTCCTCTCTACACGTTAAGAGCCGATGGTGTCCAAGTTTAAAATGTAAATCGACATTGCTGGTACTTCAACATTCTTCAGCTGCAAGCTCTTAATCTGAATACAGCGCTTACCTTGGGTGTCTTCTAGTTTATTGTTCTGAACTGCAATAGAACGCCTAGGTCTAATACTCGAATTAAAGGCCCAATGTGCTGTTTATTTCAATTGTACGCCTAGGTGTCTGGTACGGAATAAGACGGTAGCCGAAAATAAATACCCGTTGTACTCAAGGCATCTATTTGGACGTGATGCAACGGAATGTGGACAAGCACAACCATCCTCGGGAGCTGTCACCGACATATCGAGGCGCTCGAGTAACGGAATGTGGACAAGCACAACCATCCTCGGGAGCTGTCACCGACATATCGAGGCGCTCGAGCTGCTGAGGAAACACGGGGTCTTGACGCTTACCTAATAGTGGTGTAGTCTAGTTCAGCTAAAAATAATTGCTCACTACAACAGTAGAAATCATGCGGGCGTGTGGGCTTTTCAAAACGTTGGAGTGAGAGATCCACACTATGGCAACAAAGGAACAAGACAATAAGGCAAAGCGCGAAACCCCACCAGTCCAATTAATTGTCCTGCTATTATAATTCCTTCTTTTCTTTTCTTTCGACTTTTTATTGTTGCGCTAGGTGTTTGTTCATGTTGAATGGCTGTTTGGTGTGTAGCAACTTCATGAAAAGAAAATAGCGGCTTTACTACTCGTATCTGCTCATTAAACTTCTTGAGCTCCAGCAGCCTTACCCTGTCTGTACCTTGCAAAAGAACGAGTATAACATTAAAATGTCGAGCTTGTGAAGGGAAGTGCGGTTGTCTCCGTGACGTCAGCGAGATTGGCGACGGGTGGACTGAATGGCGTGTGTAACTCGGTCAACGCCGGGCGCTCCGGCATTCGTGCGACACAAAATTCGATCGCGTTCACCACTTGAGTGTAAAGTACAGATGCAGTCTAGCGAACCGCTGTCTGTCTACCCACGTAGCATAGCGAACTGCTGTCTACCTTTTAGCCAAATTTCGTTCGAGGTGAAGCTAATCTACAGTATACCTGCAATTTAACAAAATGGCTTAAATGCCTCCAACCGCAAAATGGCAGTCCAATCGTGGAGACACAAAATGGCGGAGACCTGTCTGCCGACTTGGCACTGCCAACCTCACAAAATATCGAAGGCAGGTTACTATTATAAAACCTCAGCAGGCGTCACATGCACCCATTTTCAGCCAATCATCGAGTCCGAAAAAGTGTACCAGTACCACCTGTCGTCCTTCGTGCTTCCTGTCCGTGCGCACATTTTTCCTTTCCGCACGGAAATGGCGCCTTCAGACGGCATGCAAGCAAAAAAGTGTACCAGTACCACCTGTCGTCCTTCGTTCCTGTCCGTGCGCACATTTTTCCTTTCCGCACGGAAATGGCGCCTTCAGACGGCATGCAAGGTGACTACCTTATCAACTGGAACGCTGGGCCTCTGGGGGTGGTGCTGCGACCGGACTTGGGTTCGGATATGCCTCCTGTCGTGGCGCAGATGCTTCCACAGCCTTCGTTGCTCAAGATGGCGGGTGTACGTGAAGGAGATCTGCTCATCAGCGTCAACGGCAAGAAAACGACGCATTTAGGCTACGAGAAGGTGGTGCGTCTACTGTTTAAGGAGCGACTTCCTATGGTTTTGCACTTCCGTTCTCCGCTGCAGGAGCAAAAACGTGCACCTGTCGTGGAGGAATCACGAGGACGACGCACCAGCAACGCGCGCCAGAGTCGTTCACGTGGACGCTCGGATGCGGACACTACGAGAACACAGCTTATCGAGCAGAAACGCAACCCTAACGCGCAGAAATGGAGTGTGGACAGTGACGTCGTCTCGCACAAGAAAACGAAGAAGAAAAGCAAGGGCAAGGACAAGGTCGAAGCGGATGAGAAAAGGTTGCGGAAACAGTTCAGCGTCGTGTGGGAGCGCGGCTCGCTTGGAATCTCCTTTCGTGCGTACAACAGCAAAGTAAACGTCCCATGCGTTGACTTTATCAGTGCTAGCAGGGGACAAGGACGCGGCATGGACCGCGTGTGCGTCAACGACGTGCTCATCGCCATTAATGGAGAGAAAACTAAGGCGCTGGGTGTTGAAAAGGTACTGAGATGGCTACATGTTATTGAGAAACCAGTGGTGCTACGTTTTCACGCGTCTTCAAACCGCGTCGAGAACCAGGCAGTTGGTTATCTTGCAGAGGACGGAGAGCGAGCCAGGAGACCGACGATGCCACTGCCACTCATTCAGCCTGAATTTGAGCCAGCGCCGCGTCCCCCGCGAAGAAATAACAGTGTGGATCAGCCTATGAGAATGGAGAGAGCGTTTTCGGACGACAGGGAGTACGAGTTACAGCCAGCGGTGGCGCCTACAGGAAGACGGAGACACTCGCGAAACAGCGCCACGTACTTTGAAAACCAGCCAATTGATGAATCTGAACCGCAGTACCATCTCGCCGCTTCAAATATTGAGGGAAAGGAGCGACGTCACACAAACACCCCCATGAGTGCGTACGCGCGTGGTCGTGAGCCGAAGGAGGAAGGCGTGGCGGGCGATTTCCGCCGTGAGCCAACGCGCAAAGCAGCGCAGTTTAACCAGAAGGTTGACGCTCACGGCGTCTCGCACCGCCGCGCGACGTTTGAAGACGCGAGCCATGTTGGCCAGCCACAGCAGATTCAAAAGCTACCAGCACGAGCTCGGACCAGTTCTGCCGCTCGAAATGATATTCGACGCCAATTGGAACACGCACTGGAAGAAAGTAAGCCTCCCACCCCACCGATTACTGTGCAAGTCTCACCGGAGCGTCCTCGTCTGCCTTCTCATGATAGCCAAGTCAGTAACTCGTCCAACTTGAGCTTCGAGGAGGCCGCTGGTGTTGTCGCTCGAGCTTCTGGAAGACCGAAGGAGGAGTGCGAGTTTGGTGGTGTGCCGTTGCTGGATATTAAGGAAGGGACGGTGCAAGCCAAGCTGATGTTCATTTACGCTAAAGCTTGCCTAGCAAAGGAAGGCAATTCGGACGATGAACCCGCGTCAAAGGACCCTCAGCCACCTCGCACGCCTGGGAACCCATTGGGTTGAACCCATTGGGTCGCAAGACACACTCTAAATATTTGTCATACACTATTCTGCAGGATGATCACGTAGAGTCAAATCACCTCCCGAGTGAGACAAATGTGGATTCGACGCATGCGAGCCACGGATATAAGTTGGAAGAAGAGGCTGATGATGTTGTTGACGAGGACGAGCACGTAGACCATGGTTTTGAATCCAAGACCGAAGGCGTATTCAGCCACAACTTGGATGAAAGTTTTGCAAAGATGCAAAAAGACATTTCTATTCAGCAACCGATCGTTACACCGCCACTATCATCGGCGGGTATATCTTCCTCGGTTAGCAGCGATACCACCCCGGGTTCGCCGGCCCGACAGGCTCCTGCATCTGACTTTATTTCGCTCAAAGACTTTGTCGACAACGGCGGTAGTCTGACAACATCAAGTCTCAACAATACTATGACGCCGGTAATTTTAGCTGCTGGCGGTGAAGTGGACATTACCGACGAGCTTCAGGAGAAAGAGCCAACAGATATTGATACGCTGGAAGAAGATTTGGCCGAGGTAAACCGAAAGGCTGCTCTGGGCGAGTTAACGTTAACAGAAGCAAACGTTGAGGAACTAGGTCAATCAGAGCCTTTCATGGCGTTGGAGAATCAAGCAGAGGAGACGTCCAAAGTGATTGAATTGGAAGATGATCACGCTAAGGATAAACAGACAGAAGAGTTGTCCACCATAATTGAGACGGAAAATGATGGTGGACATGATGCAGATGACGACACTGCTAGCAACGGCAGCTCAGAACGCGACCTCGCGGCAAGTGTGGCATCTCTTGACGACCTGCTCGATCTTGGCAAATATCTCGACGATGAAGAGCACGAGGATTTTGTCGATTACGATGACGAAGAAGAGGATCATGAAAAGAGGTACACGGATGAAAAGGAAGCTATGAACACGTCCTTGGGGATGAAGCTGGATCAGGTGCAAGAAGAGGAGGCGAGCGAGACGGAGGAACATGAAGCCCGTGAGCATGCCACCCCCAAGCAAGAAGAAGACGTGATTGATGATGGTGCGCTGAGCAATGATCACGTTAATGCACTCTTCGGTCTCATTCCCGACGTCCGTAAGGTGATCAAGGACAAACCAGCTCACGCTGTGCTTGTGAAGAAAACCATGATCGATGAGATCCAGGAGATCCTCCAGAGTCTCCAGATGGAATTGCAGTTTGAGCGGCACTCCACCATGGGAACTGGTTCTACTGCGAACCCGCTTCAATATTCTCAGAGTGGTCGCGACATCGAGGGCATGCATTGCGATCGGTGTGGTGCAACTGGCGAGCTTGCAGAACTTGACGTTGCAGGTAGACAAGGTGAATTATACTGCCAAGATTGCTGGGAGCTGTACTTCTTGAACGAGAACCGCGTTTCTCCAGTCACTAGGACGAACAAGACCCTCGCTCTTTCGGATAAAAGCCGTCTCATGGCTGAAGAAGATGAGCTAGACGAAGCCCTGAAGTACAGTTTCCACGACAGCACGATCACTCGCGAGGATATTATTCATCCGTGGCGATACCGACAAGGCAGCGACTCGATGTCATCTATCCGTGACTCGGACTCGTCGAGTATCAATGACCTCGCGGACGAAGTGTGGCTGTAAGTTACACCCAATGGTGTATTTGAGGCGAGTGTATACTGAGTATAGCCCACACCGCCCATAGAGTCCAGTGTGGTCTTAGCAACGGGGTTCTTATGTGTAAGGAAGGGCACGTGAAAGGAAAGAGACCAAGAAGTGACATAAATTTAGTGTTTTGGTTTTAATGTGCGTAATGCGAAGCCAACGTTTCCAAGGCAATTGACGAGTGTGGTTGAGGTGCCATGACAAGTCTATTGACTGCTAGGAAGAGCCGACTTTGGTGTCCAGAAACTTACCGTATCGAACTTCAGCGTGTACTTACAGTGAGTCTACTGTGTATGGGTACGCTCGATGCTCTTGTATGCTCAGGAAGAGCGGACGATGTATTATTAACACAAAGAATACAACCGTCCGCTATTAGAGGAGCAGGAATTGCAACTTTCCAATCATCAACAAAAGTACGTCATGCATTGTAGCTCTTTAGGTTTCGTTCGCATAGTAAAAATCCATTTTCTCTACCAACGACATGCCCTCGCATCAAAAATCTTGAAAGTCGTCTTCATCTGGCTTAATCCACTGTTTCCCAATTGCTTGTTTTCGCGCCAATCGGGCCTGCAAGTTCAAACAGCGCTTGTAGGGACGTTCAAGAGACTGGAAGCAAAGTACATCCCCGACAAGATCACCAAAAGCCGTCTGAATGTCATAGAATGTACCGGGTGCAAATCTTGGGCCTCGCGATCTCCAACTTTTCGGCAACACTTGACCTTGAAGAAGTATCGCAAGCTGCGTTTTATCTAATTTTCCAAACAATCGTTGTAGTCTTAGGGATCGATCGAAAATCTTCAACCGAAACTCGTTACTGCGCTGGTCGTAGATGAAGCTGATCTGGAAATGCTCAAAAGCATGCTTTAGAGGAGCAAACCGTTTCTCACATCGTCGATATCCGAGATTTTTATAAATTTCTCTGAGAGAAATTCGTTTTTTCGGCGAAATTAATGAGACGCAATGATCAACTCCGACGGAAGAGTTGTATCCAGCAGCATGCAGCGTAACTTGCCACTCCCCATGCTGCAGTCGTATCTGGCGCACAGATTCGCCTTGAAATGATTGCTTCCCACGGACGTTCTAGTTAGATCATCCATGAGGAAGTGATGCAAAAGTGATTCCTGAAGCTTGATCAATGATCAACTCCGACGGAAGAGTTGTATCCAGCAGCATGCAGCGTAACTTGCCACTCCCCATGTTGCAGTCGTATCTGGCGCACAGATTCGCCTTGAAATGATTGCTTCCCACGGACGTTAAAGTTAAATGATCCATCAGGAAGTGATGCAAAAGTGATTCCTGAAGCTTGATCATCCGAGGATCAGCATACTGGCGCTTTGGAAGTTCCACTAACACTGAATCGCTTCTTCTCCGAGGTGGAAGTCCCCAAAGTACGCCGGCTTGTTAAGCTTCCATGACGGGCGCATTTCCTTGTACTCAGCGTCGATGCCACCTAGCAAGAAATCTTTCACGTTGTCGTCGTCCTTCAACCACGCGCCGTTCTTCCACGCCAAGTACAGCGTCACGACTCTTTATGCTGTTTTTCACCTCACAACCATCATTCATAGGTCATACGTCTACTCCTACCATCCGTGTAGGACAAGGAGTTTCCAGGAGAGAGTTCCGCATGTCATTGAGACTAAATTCAAACAAAAACATCATTGCGGCTATTTTTAGATCTTTTTGTTACGGACAGAGGAAGTATAATACGGTACATCGTATTAAAAAAGCTCGTCGGTATTGTCCAACTTCACCGCCAGCAGATAAAGGTACCGGCGTCGCAGTATTGTTGAGACTCGATGTTGTCAGACTACCGCCGTCGGCGACAAAGTCTTTGAGCGAAATAAAATCAGATGCAGGAGCCTGTCGGGCCGGCGAACCCGGGGTGGTATCGCTGCTAACCAAAAATAAGATATACCCGCCGATGATAGTGGCGGTGTAACGATCGGTTGCTGGATAGAAATGTCTTTTTGCATCTTTGCAAAACTTTCATCCAAGTTGTGGCTGAACATGCCTCCGTTCTTGGGTTCAAAACCATGGTCTACGTGCTCGTACTCGTCAACAACATCATCAGCCTCCTCTTCCAACTTATATCCGTACTTCGCATGCGTCGAATCCACATTTGTCTCACTCGGGAGGTGGTTTGACTCTACATGATCATCCTGCAGAATAGTGTATGACAAATATTTAGAGTGTGTCTTGCGACCCAATGGGTTCCCAGGCGTGCGAGGTGGCTGAGGGTCCTTTGACGCGGGTTCATCGTCCG
Organism: Phytophthora brassicae; assembly: GCA_024679045.1. Taxonomy (NCBI): domain Eukaryota; phylum Oomycota; class Peronosporomycetes; order Peronosporales; family Peronosporaceae; genus Phytophthora; species Phytophthora brassicae. The sequence goes on along the minus strand of JAIKVB010000365.1, from coordinate 21,015 downwards.
AATTGCCCTCCTTTGCTAGGCAAGCTTTGGCGTAAATGAACATCAGCTTGGCTTGCACCGTTCCTTCCTTAATATCCATCAACGGCACTCCACCAAACTCGCACTCCTCCTTCGGTCTTTCAGAAGCTCGAGCGACAACACCAGCGGCCTCTTCGAAGCTCAAGTTGGACGAGTTACTGACTTGGCTATCATGCGAAGGCAGACGAGGACGCTCCGGTGAGACTTCGACAGTAATCGGTGGGGTGGGAGGCTTACTTTCTTCCAGTGCGTGTTCCAATTGGCGTCGAATATCATTTCGAGCGGCAGAACTGGTCCGAGCTCGTGGTGGTAGCATTTGAACCTGCTGTGTATGGCCAACGTGGCTCGCGTCTTCAAACGACGCGCGGCGGTGCGGAGCGCCATGAGCGTCGACCTTCTGGTTAAACTGCACCTTCTGGTTAATCTGCACGTTCTGGTTAAACTGCACTGCTCCACGCGGCGGATCTATAGAACAGTATTGTGTGAGCTTGATCGTTTTTTATCAAACCAAAACTCCTCGACATGGATGATAAGAACCGTATTCATCCTTTCCATCCAGACACGTCGGAATCCTCAGTCTGCATCTATTTGACGCGCTTTGCAATGGAAAACAGCAACAAACGCTTTCACGCAACCCGTGCAGCTGTTCCAGTCATTTTTCTTTGGTCGTCACAAGCGATTTGTCTGTCAGTCCAATAGAAAGTTTCTACTTTAATAGAATATAAACAAAGCCTGTAAAACTGCAGCACGCTCCCGGCCGTTTTCTGCTGGTTCACTTTCAGTCCCTTCACTTTTCAAGCAGCACGATAAGAGCGTCCAAGACAACTTAATATGGCAGTCCGAAAGGTGGTGGACACAATCACGACAATACCGTGGGGTGTCCTCAAACACGTGGAGAAAAGTTTACTGTGGAGTGTTCCGCCCGAGCCAACAGGCCCAAAATGGGCGGACAACGTGTTTACAGCCTCCAAAGTCTCCGTGTCCGTTGTCTTGACTTCCATTGACGACGAACTCACTGACAGCTGCAGCTCCGGAGTGTTTTCGAGTGACGAAGACGCAGATTGGAGCAGTGACGACGTGAGTCTTAACGGGGATTCAGATGATGACAATTCGAGTGCGTGCTACGCTTACGAAGGCGAAAGATGGTACTGGACGCCTCCCAGTTCGACAAACAGCATAAACAGCTTTGAAGAAAAGTACGAAACAGCCAGTCAACGTAGCGCTGAGTTGGATGAGTTCGGACTCGAGCATGGAGACGAACACTACCGACGTCCGACCATGTACGCCATGTCATCGATTGACTTTGGTGCAGAAGGGGTGATTGAATCTTGGGTCGATCGCTTCGGCACGAACAAGCCTGATGTTACGTATGTGGCGACTGTACCTGACTCAGACGAGGAATCTCAACAGCACGACCCATTTCCTCTCGGATTCTACATCCCAATGCTGTAAAGTGTGAATGCTACACTACCAACTGAAGACTCTTCCTTACGGCTGTCATTTTACAGCAGAAGACCCTTTCTTACGGCTAGCAGTAGCTGTCGTGATGGGGACATTATCTAATGACTTGTATTAATATCATAGGAATGTTAATACTAAGTAAAAAACTTCATTTTCAGGTAAAATGTACTTCTGAAGTATCCATTTCGCGGGAGAGCACAAGACGCCCACCGTTAATCAACCAAAATTTGGAGATCAGTTTTCAAATAATGGAAACTGTAGCCATCTCTACGCCATCTTGAAGTGGTTTCTTCAGAAACATCTCTGCCACGAAAGATGTGGCTGACTTCTCCTCAGTCTTCACTTCTGAAATTCCGGCACTCAAGCCACATATTCCAGTGCAACAACGACCAAACTCAACAGAACGACCGAAAACGTGCAAGTGGCGATGGCGCTCCTCGCGCGCACATTTCAGACAGTTGTGGGCTTTCCATGGAAATCCCTCGAGCTTCTGGACCGAGCGATGCGGTGGAGCGCCGTGTCGGAACTGATGGAAGAGTCAACGGATATTTGGGCCGAAGATCTGTTTCCTCCTTGCTCGAACAAGAGTTGTGTGTTTTGCAGCGATGACGACGTCAGTTCCGGGTCGGAAACTTGTGACGATGAAGATGAAAGTGATGATGAAGAATGGAGCGATAGTGAAGAAGAAGAAGAAATCGACGGATTCTGCTTTCAAGAAAACGGAAACATTGAGTTTTGGGGCGATTGCTGGTTCTGGACTGGTATTAGTAGTCAAGAGGAGGATTTAAATGACTTGCAAGACGTGGAGATGTCGACTTACAGTGCAGAAAGGCTGGTGGATTATGTGATGCCGTCGATGGACTTTAACATGGAGACAGTGGACACTTGGGTCGACAAATATGGATCTAGTAGACTGCAAATACGGTTTGTGACTGTGACGCGGAGTGAGCAAGTAGTGGACAATGCTTTTGTGCTACCAGCTACTACAAGAGGACTCTTCGTCGCTGTTCTATGATGTATAAGAGCTAAAAGCTAGCAATTTACCACCAGCAAAATGTAAACAAATTAAATTTCCGATAGTAGAAAAAAATAACGCTCAATATATTGATATTGTTTAGACAGCTATTTCACTTCTATAATCTTTTATATTTTGATAAAGATCTTCTGAAGGTCCATCCATTGCGCAATAACAACCCACCTGCAGACAAGAAACTGGTGAGAACTAGAGTACATTCATGATGTTAGGGTATTTATTGTATTGAAGCATTTCGTACGTGGTCATTCCGACAAGATTAAAGAGCAGCAACTCAAAATGGGGTATTTCCTCCCCGGTATTCACTGGTTTCGCTGCAAATGGAGCAAATTGTTGGCAGATTTCATGCTGTACAAAAAGACGTACACAGGTTAGCATAAATATTGAACATGAATTAGATAGCAAGGTTCTTGTAGTTACCATAACGTAAATTGCGATAGAGTTTTTCCCGACGGAAATAAAGGGAGAACCTCGCCATCTTCCACCAGTTCTATCAGAAGCGAACTTTACAAATACTGCGAATAGTAGTGTAGCCAATCCAGAACTCAGCAAAACAAATGTAAGAGACCACAAATTCTTGTTGAGCGGAATCCACGGTCCATTTGGGAACAGCCAGAGTCCTCCAGACACGATACTCAGCACCACAAGAGTACTTCCACTCCCCACGAGATGCCACAATTGATGGGTTGGCATGTTTTCTCGTACCAGATCGTGGCGTCCATGTATTTCCATGAACAAAGCAGCTTGCATATACCCGATATACACAGTAGACGCAACCATCACCCAGTTCACAAGTCCTTCAGGGTCATAAGGTCCAGTACTGTAAGTTTGTTGACAAGTTGGGGTCTTTAAAAGATGATGCAGCCCAAATACCAGTGTATCCACGTACAAATGAGCACCTCCAGTGCAATTGCGATACAAACCACCATCTACCGAACCTCCTGGACCAAGGTACCCCGTCGGGCAACCAGGAACATGCAGTGCGAATGTCAGCAGCAAATTCACTAAGATAAGCGGCAGAAGACCAAAAATGACATGGAACGACACAAAGCTACGAATTCGCTGCCGGCTCACACCTCCTTCCGTATGCAGAGAAAAGAGCGAGGTAGCTACAGCAACAATCAAGTACGCTACACCAAGTGCTTGTAACACTCCTGGGATCCGCCAGTTATTCCAGCTATCCCCATTATTAATGAAGAGACCCAATAAAAACAGCTTCACAGCTCGCAGAACGATACGTCTGAGAGGGAGACGACGTCCCGAGGAGCTCAAAAAGATACTAAACCCCATCGTCCAAGCAAACCTAAAGCACAAAAGCATTTAGTATCCAAATTTGTACTATAGAAAACAATAAACGCACCATGGAAACACTAAATCTGCAATCGTAAGTCCGTCCCAAACACTGTGAGTAAAAACAGCAAATCCACCACCGCCGTAATTGACAAAAACCATCAAACTCAGCGTAAACCCTCGAAAAACATCCAACGCTCGACATCGCGACGGAATTATCAGTTTTTTATGATTGTCAGGGAGCAAAGGCTCGGATCTTTCGGAGGATTTTGCAGATATTCCGTTCTTGTGGTTGATTTTAAGTGCCAAATGGAAACTTTGACGTAGTAGAGCAGCCAGAATCGCGGTCAGAATGAGGATGACAACAAGATTCGACATGGAGAGAGGGTCTGCTACAGTACTACCCGACCCAGTGAAACCGGTCTCGGTGCTTGAAAACGTTGCGACGACTATTTAGCTGCAAGAAATAGTTCCACATTTTGATCGGACGTATTATGTCACTATTCCAAGGTGCGTCCTTATCGTATCCCGTAAGGTTTTTATGTCGTTTCCGGTAAGCCGATGACGACATAAAAAAGGCCAAGCCAATACCGGTATGGTTTAAAGACTCATACCGGTACATGTACTCACGTGCAAATCCTCCCTGTCAAAAGTGATGCTTCAAATTTATGAAAAATAAAAAACATTATTTTTAGACAGTGCGCCTCTTCCACAACGACTTCGTGGTCAAACTCGTGACTTTCTTCTAGATGTTGTCCGGAACTCTGAGCTCATTAATTCAAACTACCAACGTCATCTCCATGTCACTAAATAAATAGTTGCAGTTCGTACATTCCCAATCTTCTTGTGCTCGCTCTTGCTGTGTCTTGTAATTTTGTGATGCTAAAGCTGAGCCGGTGGCGCATATATTATTGGTTCTGTCGAGAAAAGCAAGAACAGTGAGCTTTTCCGTACAGTTCCGGCGTTCATCTTGTACTGCTGTACGTGGCGGCCGATGCCACCTCTCCGCGGGCGGCCTTTGCTTCACACGAGCTCAGTTAATAAATGCAGTCACTATTTCGGAATAGTAGTCTGTACTTTCTGTACATGCGAAATCCTGTGATTGGATTCAGACACAACGATTGGCTGAAAAGGGGGTGTATCTCGGTACGCGAAAAACGGTACCTTTTTTGCACTAATTATTCCACTTGTTTGAAGGTGCACTCTGTACCGGTATTTTCCAAATCAAAGGACGCCTAAAGATCTACCAATATGATGAGCATGCTACTGCAATTGGTTCTACCTTTTCTCTGCATGTTGTGTATCGCTTCAGTATCGGAGTCTACCAGCTCCATCGTCGCTCTACTTCCACGCCACCTTGTGGCCTTCTACCCACTACTTTCAGACTGCAAGGACTACGCACCCGACGGCACTATCAACGGCTACCAACAAGACGCTTTACCACGTTCTACTCAGCTCAGTACCACTGGAAACTTCGGTGCTCAATTATCGCAAGGAAATGGGATCACTCTACAAATCGACATCCATAGCCGCACTTTCCCTCAATTGACACTTGGGGCGTGGGTCCACACGACAGCAGCGAATTCCGGGTAGGTAGAGTTCTCCTATGGCTAAATAATTCCTTAAATTTAATAGTTTTTGTTGTTTTGTAGGTGTTTAATATCGCAGAATGGGTCAAGTGTGGGCAGATCTCTGTGTCTAGAGCGAGGGAAGTGGAAAATAGGAGATCAAGTGGTTGGAAAAGCCAAAGTGACAATCGATCAATGGGCTTTTGTAGCAGCAGTGTTTAGTACAGAAAACACCAAGTTTTTCGTGGATGGAGAGATGATTGACATGGGGATTATGGTGCAGAGTATTGCTAGTTCTCTGGTGATTGTGGGGGGTACGGAGGATCAACCACTCGAAGGGTTTCAAGGGTACGTCAAGTCGTTATTTGCGTTCAATACGAATTTGTCCGAAACAGAGCTGAGCTACTTGATGACGACGGAAACAGTGGTGGTTAGTGATGTGAAAAAGGACAATACTGTATCAAAAGGACCGGTTGTTGTGGAGACACAAGTTGTGATACCACATTTTTACTTAAAAGATCGACTCGAGCCTACTGTGAACATGAGGCAAGCTGTCGACCCAGATGCAGACGAGTACAATGCTGCACTACCGTTAGTTGATGATAACGACTTGTTATCGGTTGAGTTGGTGTACGCTAAAGACAGTTTGAATGGAGATAAATCTGTGGAGAAAACAGATCCACCTCAATTTACTTTATGGTCAGTCGAGCCGAAGAATCGGGAGGTTCATGCTGGATCTCTCGTGACTGTTCAAGGCTCTCTAGGGTTTGACAGTCGACTTTCACTGTGTCGAATAAACGATATCATTGAAGATTTTCCGTATAAAGTGACATCCGACTCAATCACATGTGAAATTCCAGAGCTTGACATTAATCGAAGCGAATTCAACCTCTCAATCTCCCACAATTCGATTGATTTCTTTGCTGTTGGATTGTTCTTACTGCGTGAACGCCCGTGGATATTTCGACTTTTGCCAGCATGGATTATGCGCTCGATTTTACCTCAAGAGATCGATGTGTTCGGTATGAAATTTGTCAATTCGACTTCTTTAAGTTGTTCAGTTGGTAGTTTGCGATCTAAAGCTATCTTCCTCTCGCCCTCCAGAGTGAAATGTGTTGTTAAACCAATGCATTTCGACATTAAACTTGCTAGTTTAAAAGTCGACATTTCTGTGAACGGTGTTGACTTTTCGAGTCAACCTGGTGACTTAAAGGTTGTAAATGTACCAATTATTGATACAACTTCACCATCAAATGGTCCGAGTGCAGGTGGTACAATGGTGACAATTTCCGGTCTTGGTTTCCTGGATGATGTGCGTTATGGCGTTTCTTATAAACAGAATATGACGGAACAGCTCGAATATGAAAGTTCTACCATACTTATATGGAGAACGAGACCCAGTAACTTTACGGGTACAGCAAAAGTGAACTTAACTATCGACGGGAAAACTTTTCCTGAAATTCCCGAATTTCAATTTGCTTTTACACCGACGCCACAAATCAAAACCACATTTCCACAATTACAACCTATTCAAACAGAAACCATGTTGACGATTTCAGGAAGTGGATTTAAAGACTTTGATAGTATCCGCTGTGCCTTTCTGGCCGATGATGAAGCGCTTAGTGCTGGATCGAGTACTACAGTGGGGAATTTTGTAACGAAGTCAATGATTCAGTGCCCTACTCCACCTTTCAGTGCAGCAGGATCGTACACAGTACTGGTATCTAACAATGGCCAAGACTTTTCATCAACGCATGAAGCTGTGAGTATCAAGGTCCACGATCATATCCAGTTAGTATCGGCATCTTTGCTATCAGGACCAATAATTGGGGGAACAAACGTCGATTTAAGTGGAATTAACTTTGTGAACTCATCGGACGTGGCTTGTAGTTTCGGACTTCGACGGGCAAGAGCCTATTTTGTATCAGAGACAGTAATACGCTGCATCAGTCCTGCGTGGAATCCTGTGGGTATTTCGACAACTAATGCGTTAGTACCTATTCGAGTCGCACTGAATGGCCTCGACTTTTCAAACTCAAGTATTCCGTTTCAGTACTATGCTCCACCCCAGATTGACTCGATCTCACCTTCTACAATTCCAACCAACGCCTTTGTATCGCTTGAGTTATCTGGGAAATATTTAGTTTCATTTGGTGGAGTAGTATGCCAAATTGGAGCAACGCAAGCCCCTGCTATCGTCCTTAGTGGGGGTCGTGGGGTTCATTGTCAATCTGTTCAAGTCCCAAAAAGACCTGGTCGGGTGGAAATTAGTGTTTCGTTGAATGGTGGAAATGATTTCTCGCCAAGTCGCTTGAGTCTTTTCGCTCATGAACCAGTTGTAATTCGTAGTGTTGATACGCCTTATGTAGAACAAAGCTCCAGTTCTACTATCATACTGAGAGGAAGTGGGTTTGTGAAGACTGACGGTGTTAAATGTATCTATGGAGATATTTTTGCCAATGGTAGTGTCATCACAACAGACGTTATGACCTGCTCCGTTCCAGAAGAACTCGAGGGTAATCGCAATTATACTCTTTTTATTAGTATGAACAATGGCACTCATGTGTCGAATGAAGGAGTAAACGTTTATGTGTATGATTTACCAACATTTAACAGTTTATCAGTAATACCTGCGATTGAAAACAGAATTTACGTAAAAGGAAATGGATTTATGGTTTTTGGCGACGATGCGTTATCTATTTCATGCGTTTTCGGAGATTATGCTCGTTCTGTCGCTCGAGTAGTTAATGACTCGAGTCTGTTCTGCATTACTCCCGATATTGAGTGGAATGAAAATGGAGCTCAACCTGTACTCGTTGATTTTACTATTGAGTCTACAAGAGTGAATACACAGCTGACTTTTACCTATCCACCTATTGCTGCATTTGTGCCAATAGATCCTGGTGCAATTCCAGGTAGAATACCGTTAATGCTATCGTATATTTCCTCTGATGATGATCCAATGACAAACAAAACCGACCCAATACATATCACAAACTCTTCACTACCCATTGAGCTCCTCGATATTTCGCCAAAGCTTGTAACGAAAGGCGTCATTGTGAATATCGCGGTTCGAGGTCAGAATTATGAGAGAAATGGTACCTTTTGTCATTTCAGTTCTCAATCTGCGTCGATTGCTGCTATTGTAAAGTCAACAGCTATCGCTTTGTGTGAATTTAATGGATTAAACAGTGATACTGGTCCAGTTGGTCTCTCAATCAGTTTAAGTCGCGCGCGACCTGGAATTTTTACTGTAGCGTTTGTCGTCTTGGAGCCACCTACGATTGCATCTATCTACCCTAAACGAGGACCTCTTGAAGGAAATACAGAGCTATTAGTGACTGGTACAGGTTTCGTGGACAACGAAATATTGCTTTGTCACTTTGATAATCAGTCTTTAGTACTGGCGACGCGTGTTACAGATACAATGATGCAGTGTCGTACCCCACCGAGCCGTAACGGACGATACTCGAAGCTCCAAGTCTCGATCAATGCAAGCATCTTTTCCGTGGAAAGTGCAAGTTTTTTATATCAGGACTCACCTAGATTGGAGGCTTTAGTGCCTTCGTACGGCAGTCTAGAAGGTGGAAATGAGGTGGTTTTTCAGGGACGATGGCTTAATGTTACTGAAGACTTCATTTCGTGCACTTTTGGTTCAGTTGTTGTTGTGAATACTGTGGTTCAAAACTCAACCAGTGTCAGAGTTAAAGTTCCTCCCAGTCTCATTGGACCTGGGGAAGTCGCAGTGGAATGTAAATTGAACACCGAAGTCATTACAACTGCTTCTTTATCGTATCACTATCTAGTGACACCCCACATATCTCGAATTGTTCCACAAATGGGTCTGATGACTTCGAATACGACAATTCTCATTGATGGAAATGGTTTTAGTGAGAAATTCCCAATGATATGTCAGTTTGGCAATATTACCTCCGCTGCAATTGTCAAGTCTTCTTCACAAATAAAATGTGTTGCTCCTCCACAAAATTCAGGTATTGTCGGTGTCAGCGTCGTATTGGACAATAATGTTATCAAGAACTCGTCAATTGCTTTCGAGTATATTGGTACGTATATGTCTGATTTGTTTTCGCACTTGCCAATTACTTAAATACTCATCTACTTTTTCTTGTTATCACTTTTAATACAGCTGAACCTGTGCTTCACAAAGTCACACCGTCAATGGGATCCGATACTGGGTCTTCGAGACTTCTCATCACTGGTGTAAAATTTCCTTCAAACGCGAACATGAATTGTGTTTTCACTCGTGATACTTCTCATCACTGGTGTAAAATTTCCTTCAAACGCGAACATGAATTGTGTTTTCACTCGTGAGGACGAATCTGCATCCGTTACTACAACTGCTTTTTGGGCAAACGACCAGGGAATTGTTTGCATTACTCCGTCATTTAGTCCTGGAATATCCAACCTAGCAGTTTCCGTAGGTGGAAGCCTTGTCAGAAGTAACCTGACATTCACATTTTCAGGTATGTACATGTATATGTAAATCATCCTAATTTCTGACAAACGGTAAATAATTGCGGGTGTGTTTGTTGTTTGTAGTTGAACCACGAGTGTTTTACGTTTCACCACAACAAAGTTCAGGGTCGAAAAATGTTCTGATAACGATTACTGGCTCTGGATTTATCAATTCAAGTTCTCTTAGATGCAGTATGGGTACAACAATTGTGCGTCCTCTTCGATTCGAAAGTGACTCGAGGATAATGTGCGAATTGTCTCGACGTTTGAATTCTGGTGTTCTTCCTATTCGTGTTTCAAATAACAATCAGGATTTTACTTCTGATCACGTAGAATTCATCTTCTATCCACCGAGTACTGTGGATTATGTTTCTCCACCTTTTGGACTGACTGATGAAGCAACTACTGAAGTGATTCTGACTGGTCACAATTTTCACTCGAAGGCAGATTTATTATGTGAAATCTTTAGAGAAGATCTCAATGAAGGCTCTGGAAACGCTACTTGTCTGAGTGCATCAGCGTGTACGTGTTTAATCCCGACACCAGCAGACATTTATGGGGCAAATGTGTCAATATCCATTCCAGCAGTACTGCGAGTAAAAGAAACTACCCAAAAAGAGACCATTTTTGAGGTTCCTTTCCTTTATTTTGCAAGACCTGAGCCTCTTGTTGCATCCCCGAGTCTGGTTCTAAGTATTGGTGGTCGAACACTGACTATACAAGGGATTAATTTCTATCCAAAGACTGAATTGGTGTGTCAATTTGAGTCCTACTATCCGTATGACCGGATGCCATTCACACTTTTAAATCACACACATGGATCATGTGTTACTCCTGGACGATCTCCTGGTCCAGTAAAAGTTCGAATATGCTTTCGCGATCAAAAACATTGCAGTAATAAAACGATCACACTCACTTATATCCCGACTCCGGTGGTTTATGATCTGGTACCGAAACGTAAAAGTAAACTCATCACTGTTGTCGGGAGTAACTTTTACAATGTCCCTATGCTGTGCGACTTTGATAACGTTCAAACGCCAGCTACTTTTATCAATCAAGGCGCTGTAAACTGTGCAATTTCGTCTACCCAGCAAGGAAAATGCAGCCAGTTTTCTCTCTTCGTAGATGGTGTTAATATCATGAAGAAGTCTCTGGAATTTTGCTCTCAGATTCCAGCACTAGTAAATTTAATCCGACCGTCAATGGGACCTGCGAGTGGAGGAACCCGCGTGCTTGTCAGTGGTGGTCCTTTTAAGACTGACGGTGGTTATGAGTGCGCCTTTGGGGATATCATCATAGAAGCGGAATTTTTATCTGTCGCGCAAATATTTTGTAAATCGCCACCAAGTCGAGCCTCAACTGTATCATTTTCAGTCTCCGGATCTAATTTCACAGCTGTTGGGATTCTGGAGTTATCGTTTACGTATTATCGCTCCTCAATTACGACATCATTGACTCCAAATCGTGGTTCTGAACGTGGACAATATCCTCTTGTTATTGATGGATTCAATTTCTTACAAAATGGAGGTCTCCGATGCAGATTTGGTGACTTGGGTGTCGTAGCAGCAAAGTGGATGTCAAATACGTCACTTTCCTGTTTAGTACCACCACATACTCCTGGATGGGTGGATGTCCAGGTAACTAACAACTTACAGGATTATTCTATCGAGTCTCTTCGATTCGAGTATGTTGTGAGCCCCACCGTTCTTGGATTTGAACCTAGTCAGATTTATTCACGAGATCGAAGGGAAATATCTCTTCACGGTCGAGATTTTCGAAATTCGAGTGACTTGCACTGTGTTATTGGCAATCAACTCACTCAAGCAACATTCCTGTCAGATACGCGACTGAGTTGTGCTTTGCCTCTTCTCGTTGAGACTTCTATCCTTGTCGGTGTAATTGATCTTTCATTCTCGATGGTTGCTGTATTTTCAGATAAAAGACTCGTAGTCTTAGATGACGGCAAGTGGACGCTTCATCCTCGTTTCACCTCGTTACGTGGAAAAACTCGTCTTACACTTTCAAAAGTTTCAAATCACGAAATGATTGACACTGAAGAAGTTTTTGGGCGATTTTGCTCTATCAACCGCTTTGTATGCTCTGAATTAAGCTTTCAAGAGTTTCAAAGCACGAAATCATTGACACTGAAGAAGTTTTTGGGCGATTTTGCTCTATCAACCGCTTTGTATGCTCTGAATTAACACCAACAGACTTTGTACAAGCAAATCAACTTAGTTGGCTCTCTCCGGTTTGGGTGGGTCCTCATGTATCGGGGATTGTCGAGTTTTTTCGAGCAAGGAATACTAGCTCTACACCTGTTGTGACCTTTTCTTACCGCTATTACCGCGAAGTTGAGCTCACGCGTCTTACACCATCGATTGGTGCCATCTCTGGGGGGACTTTCGCTACGTTAACCGGAGATTTTTTTCAGGATGGATACAATCTTAGCTGTGTATTGAACGGAGTTACGTTCGTTAAAGCTCATTTCATCAGTGATACGATGATCAGTTGCAAAATGCCGCCTTTGCTTTCAGGTCCTCGAGAAATTGGAGTATTTTTGTCGTTGAATGGACTAGAAATCAGTGAAGCTTCTCTTAGGTTTACTTACGTGGAAACCCCAACTGTTTTACGTATTTTTCCTGACAGAGGACCTATTACTGACACCACAATTGTTAGTGTCACGGGTTCGCATTTCATTAGTACAACCAGAAGTGTTTGCATGTTTGGATACCACGCCATTCCAGCAATTGTTTTGAGTTCAACAGAAGCAACGTGCATTGTTCAACCATTGGGTTGGGTGTTCCCTGGACCAGTAGTCTTTAAATTCTCTTCTAATGGTCAAGAGTACTCGAAAGAGAGCATATCCTACTTATTCTACGAGCAGCCAGCGTTAATTGAAGTAAATCCACAGGTTGGCAGTGTAAATGGAGGAACTTCACTAACTTTTAACTGGAATAACATGATCCTTAGAGAGTGGATGGGGAATGCATCGTGTCAAATTGGATCTTTTGTGATTGAAACTACTATATCAGCAGAAACGAGTGTTATCGTTACTACACCAGCGAATGAGAACCTGGTAGATGGACCAGTAGCAACACGAATTTCACTGAATGGGCAGAATTACGTTAATGGACCTCTGTTTTGGTATTTTTCAGACCTCAAAGTGGAGTCACTATACCCAAATACCAGCTCCGAAACGAGCGGAACGTGGGTACGTGTGTCAGGGATTAACTTTCCTCGTTTATCAACGTTAATGTGTCATTTTGGATCGGGTACTTCACACAAGTCACATGCTGAGTGGGTATCTGACAAACTAGTTCTTTGTCGCACTCCATTTCATCGTCCTGGCACAATTTCCTTCAGTTTTTCAATAAATGGAGTTGATTTGATTGAAACCAAGCTACAGTTCATATTTACATCAGTTGTAATTCCTCGTGGCTTTTTCCCAACGTCTGGACCGACGACTGGGGGTTCATTTCTTAGCATTTTTGTCGATACCGAGGTTCAACAGTGCCAAACTTTATATTGCATTATTGGCGGCTCGACGAAAGTTATTGGCTTTATTGATACAGAAAATCTCTCTCTAAACTGTACAATTCCCCCGCATGAAAACCCTGGAGATGTTAGTATTGCCGTTGAGTGTGACAGCAAAATCATTTTAGAGTTTTCAAACAAGTTTCAGTACTACAAGACGCCAGTGATTTTACAGGTTGAGCCTCGGTCATTATCAATAGACTCCGGAGGTGTCGTCACTGTTCAAGGTGCCAATTTCCCAGAGAGTGACGTGTATTGCAGATACGATTTGGATGTCATTGTTCTTGCTGTACCAATTAATTCAACGGAGATTCGCTGTGTCGCTCCTTCTTTCTCATTAAAACAAGTTTTCTCTTACGTAAGACTTGAAATCTCAGCCAATGGAATTGATTTCACTAACAGCGGCACAATGTTACACCTAACACCGTCGCTAAATGTACTTGATATGAGTCCAAGACATGCAATTATCAATCAAGATATTGAAGTTTCAATTACTTTATCATCGTTTATCATGAACCCTAAATTATTCACATGTCAAGTTGGAGAAGGAGTTGAAGTGGCCGCCACTTTGATATCAAGAAATGCGATAAAGTGCAAACTACCAGCAGTTTCATCGCCTGGGAAGATTAAAGTTTCTGTATCAAACAACGGAATTGACTATATCGGAGGATCTAACTCAAGTTTACATTATCATCTTCCCCCAACGTTAGTTTCTTTAAGCCACAGTAGCGGATCTGTCTTTGGAGGTGAAAATGTGGTCGTTTATGGCTCTGGATTTGTCTCGGAACTGCTAATGATGTGCTTTTTCGGTGAAGTGGCTATTGAGGCAACATTTTTGAACGATTCGTCAATTTCTTGCTCAGTGCCGCCATGGAGCTGGCTTACCAAAGCCTCAGGCTCACAAATTGGATCAAACAGAGCAGTAGATGTAAGACTGGGTATCAATTTACCTACTTCTTCTGAGATATTAATACCTGGACATTTGTACTGGAGATATCAATTCCCGATACCGGAAGTGACGGTCTATCCTAGACAAATTATCACAGGACGTGAAGTGAATTTTATCGTTAAAGGACTGGAGTCTTCAGAGTCCTATCGAATGACTCTCGTTCCTGAAAACGGCAATAATTCATCTTACATGGTATCGCTTCGTTCTCCCAGCGATTGGAGAGTTGACGGGTTTGAAGGAGTTTTGCAACTATCAACACAGGGAATATTTACGGTAACGATTGAGGACAGTGGTGGATATATTGTAACTAGTCGAGATATTATTGTTGAGAGTATGGACCCATTTACGTTAGTGAATGCTGTACCGATCAGTGGACCTGTACGAGGAGGTTCTGTCGTGATTGTGGAGATAGATCGATCGCTGGATTTCGTGGATGAACTTTTCTGCCTCTTTGGAAACACTCTCAGTCCTGCTACTTTTAGTAGTCCTGGTACGGTAGCTTGCAAGGTTCCTCCAGCAAATAATCCTGGCCCAGTTTCTCTTGGTATCAGCTTCCAAGATCATCAGAGTTTATCGACTATGTTCACTTATTCCTACTTTCCAAACGAAGAAGTTACGTCTTTTTCTCCTAAATCCATGATTTCATCCGACACAAGTGTGAATTTAACAGTTTCTGGACTAAACTTCTACCATCGTGACGACATGGCTACTCCGTTATGTCGAATTGGGGAGGTATTGACTCGTGCTTTGATTATTTCCCCAACTAAAGTGATTTGTACCACTCCAGTACTAACCCCAGGAGATTATTTCGTATCAATCGCCTGTGACGGTGTAAATTTTATCGTTTCGTCTCAGCTGTTGACGTTCCAAAATCCTATCCGTATCAATACTGTTAACCCTGCAATTGTTGCCGCCTCAGCTGGAATTCAACTTGTATTGAAAGGTACAGGTTTTACACAAGACAGCTTTATTAATTGTAACTTTGGTAGAGGGAGATTTATCCTTCCAGCAGAGATACTCTCGTCTACATCAGTTCAATGTTTAACCCCCAACGTTAGTGTTCAGAGCCAAAAGCTTCCCATATCGTTGTTAGTAAACGCAACGAACAGCAATGAAGTATTGGTTTCATTCGAGTCTCCAATAATTGTTACTGCAATAACCCCAAACATTGGATTTAGTGGTGGAGGGATGACAATAACACTTGAAGTTAATTCTGCACCTCTTGGAGTTGCAATTTGGTGCGTTTTTGGGGATATTCATGTACGTGGTAAACGTGTCACCTCGTCAGAAGTTGAATGCAAAACTCCTCCTTATCGTCCTGGACTCGTTGTGGTTCAAATACAAGTGGATCAATCCTTTACGGTTGTAGGACCAGGTTTAAAATTTACTTTCGTCCCTGATTTTATTATTGAACAAGTATTGCCTAGTCGAGGAACTGCCGCTGGAGGGACTCAAGTAACATTGAATTTGTCTCAATCTGTTGATTCCTCGATCCGGAATATAATAGTTTGCCAGTTTGGTTCGACTCCATCGGAAATTGTTTCATTTTCTGACAATTTACAACAAGTTTCTTGTATTTCTCCACCTGGGAGAAGCGATGAACGGGTTCCAATTGCAATTATCTTGCATGATGTCGCCTCATCTAGTACTCAGGCTACATTTCAATACTTCGCAACACGTGAATTAGTATCGATTGAACCACGAGTTGGCGTAGCTGGCGGAAATTTAACACTAACTGCTCAAATTGAAAGTCTTGAGGTTGGACTTGGGATTGAATACTGGTGTGCGTTTGAAAGTGCCAAGGAGGATATTGTCTTTTCTGAAGCTACTGTCGTTACGTCTGGTGAGATTAAATGCAGCGTATTGTCTCCATTTGCAAGTGTTTTTGGGCAATTGGCTGTCTCTATATGGCAAAATTCAGAAAGGTACACGTTAAATACGCACACTTTTGCATTCATTCGTGCTCCTGTAATTGAATCCATGAGACCAAGTTTCATTTCGGAGTCGGGAGGAAACGTTATCCGTGTGAGCGGTGCGCATTTCAGTCTTCAGTATACTTTAACTTGTCGATTTGGTGATTCAAACGATATTCCAGCAATAGTTTTGTCGGAATCTCTCCTGGAGTGCACTTCGCCTCCACTAGTACCACGAAATCACACTTTTGTGATAGCGTGGAATCAACAACAATTTACTGTAGCAGAGCACCAACTGTATGTGTATGAGACAGTGACAGTCACTTCCATTGAGCCCTCGTCAGGATTTAGAAACCAAGAGACTGAAGTTCAACTGACTGGAACAGGTTTCCAGCCGTCGATGTATCTGGTTTGTCGTTTTGGAGAAAAAATAACACCAGCGAAATTTGTCAGTCGAACCGAAATCCGTTGCAAAACTCCTTTGCTGTCAAAATATCCCAATCAAATCTTAAACACTTCAGAATTACAGTCATTTGGGGAAATCAGCTTGGATGGAGTTACGTTTGTTAGCTTCAGTACTGCTGTCTTTACGTTCTATAATCTACTCGAGTTTAGCGGAATATACCCAGATTCTGGAAGTATTTTAGGTGGAACACGAATTTTTGTGCGTGGAGTAGTGGAAGAAAGACTTGATTATCATTGTATATTTGATGGGAAAATTGTAGACGCTACGTCAGTAAATTCATCGACCCTCTCTTGTTTATCTCCAGCTACTACAGTCCCTAAAAGAGGAAAGCTGGTAATTTCGGCTCTCAATAGCATTAATGGGAATGATTTTCCCTTGTGGTTTAGTTATTATGATGAACCTACGATCTCATCAGTCTACCCACAAACTGTGAAAACTATTGGAAACGAAGAGATCCTCATTTCGGGTACAAATTTCATATCCTCCCATTCAACGCAGTGTCAGTTTGGCGATTCACCTGTCCGCTCTACTGCTAAATTCATCTCATCAACGACAATTTCATGTGTTGCTCCTTCGTATAAAGGTACCGGATTTGTTTCAGTTGACGTGACAATGAATGGAGTTGATTTCACTCACAGTCATCAAACTTTGTACTATTACGACTATATCGACATCCTTACTGTATTTCCACAACGAGTATCTGCTAATGGTGGTGCCCAGCTTTATATTAATTTAGCTCCAGAATCAGCTCACACGAACGCGTCAATCGATTGTATTTTCGTTGGAATTGCGACTACAGTGACGCGACCAGCATATTATTTATCAAGGACTGAGCTGATGTGTTATACTCCCATATCACCACCGGGTAAAGTGGATGTAGGTATCCAATTGAGTTTAAAGCAGCGGTTCATGTCTGATAGCTCTCTCGAATTCGTAGCACAGCCAAGAATTGTTGAGTTTAAAGCAGCGGTTCATGTCTGATAGCTCTCTCGAATTCGTAGCACAGCCAAGAATTGATTCAATTGATCCTGATCACGGTCCTAGAAATGGAGGAACATTGCTGACCGTGTTAGGCAATTATTTCGATGATTCAGAAATTCGTTGTTTATTTGACAACGTTACTGTTGTCCCCAGCACAATTACAGAAGACAAAGTGACTTGTTTAGTTCCACCACAGTCTGAAAATACACTAAATACAGCAATTGGTGATGTACGACTGGCCACTGGTAGCAGTATTTCCTCTAATTCAGTTGGATTTGTATACGACACACCAATCGAGATTTTTAACGTTTCAATTAACCGACTTGTTGAAGATAAACGTGCTGCATTGACTGTAAAAGGGTCCAATTTCCTCAATGTAAGCGGGTTATCTTGCGTCATATCATCGCAAGTCCCGTCGGTGCCGGCTATCTTCATTAATTCTACACTAGTGCGATGTTTTGTTGGACCGGATCGACTCACAAATGTTTATATTGGAATAAGCAATAACGGAGCTGATTTTACGTTCTTTGGCCAATCTTTGACGTATGTTACTAGTGGGTATATCACCTCAATAAGTCCGACGACAGGTCCAATTGAGGGAGGAACTCGTGTGCAACTTACTCTAGCAAGTGCTAATAATCTAAAGGACGAGAACATTTTATTGTTTTGCTCTTTCGGTGGTCAAGACAGTCGAGCGCTTCTAATTAATGAAAATGAGGTATTTATTGTTTTGCTCTTTCGGTGGTCAAGACAGTCGAGCGCTTCTAATTAATGAAAATGAGGTAGTTTGCATCTCACCAGAGGTAAAAGAACCTTCGGCTGTTCAAGTTTCGTTCTACTGGAGATCAGCAGATTTGGAGGACCGCTTTGATGGCGGAGAACAAGATTCGATCAGCTTTTACTACTCTATTTTCCCTAAATTGTTATCAGTGACACCTTTGAGTGGCTCTGTGGCTGAGGGAACAGTTATAACACTATCTGGATCTGGATTCCGAGAAGGAATAACAGTACGATTTGATGTGAACAACAACGCACGATTCGTTCCTGCTAGTTTCGTATCCGATTCTATTATCACAGCCGAAGTGCCTGAAGAACTTGCCAATGGAGTGATAAGTATCGCAATTACAGCAAACGAAGTTGACTTCAGCGAAAGTTTGACATTTTATGTTCGTCCAAGAGCTGTACTCCAATCGGCTTATCCAAGTCGCATTAGTGTAATTGCTTCTGAAACGAATATTAACATCACAATTCGAGGCAGTGGGTTTACAGAAACTGCAAAAGAGACAATGGGTTGTCGTATAGGTGATGATGGGTTGTCCACACTGGTGCAATGGATTTCAACCACTCAGATCGCGTGTCCTGCGCCCGATCTTGAAGCTGGGATTTACAGCGTTTACGTTGCACTCAATGGCGTTAATTTCGTTAACGATGGCGTGAAAATATTGTATCAAGAAAATGTTGTGGTGCATTCGATCTCACCAATGTTCGGTGTAGTAGGGGGAGGCACCAAAGTGCAGATATCTGGATCAAATTTCAATGGCAGCACGAATGAAACTAGTAGGGGGAGGCACCAAAGTGCAGATATCTGGATCAAATTTCAATGGCAGCACGAATGAAACGGATTTGGTTTGTGTTTTTGGTATCAGGAGATCTCCTCTAATGGTGATTAATGCAAATCTGAGTGAGTGTCTAGCTCCAAGTCAACCTAAAGCTGGGTCTGTTGCCTTTTTTGTGACTCGATTTGTAAAATCGGAGCTCTCTTATAAGTCACAGAAGGGAATTTCCTTTTATTATCACAAGGCTCCAACCATTACAAAGATTTTTCCTGCAATGATCAGAGCTAATAATGCATCTGTTCTTCGTCTAGTTGGAAATAATTTTCTAGACTCCTCACTCTTATCGTGTTCGATTGGAAATAGACCAGTTCCTGCACTCTTTATTTCCACTGGTGTTGTAGAATGTTTACTTCATGACCAACCCAACGGTACGTGGCTTCCAGACACTTCCTTAAGTGTCGAAGTCTCCAACAATGGACAGGATGATTCAAATAGTGAGCTGCAAATTCTCGTCCAAGCTCCTATTCAACTGATGCGTATAGAGCCGTCAAGAGGAGTTATTCGTCGCCCGATTTCAATAAAGATTAAGGGAAATTATATCTCCTCGTACTATCAAAATCTGAAATGTCATGTGGGCGAAACACAGGTTGTGTTAGCTACAAATCTGGGTGATGGATGGATAGAATGTGTACTTCCAGCTTCTGTACGCGCAACAAGTGTACTCGTATCCATCTCCATTGATGGTGTGATTTACACGACAGAGTCCTTACGCTTTGTATACGAAGATATGCCTGTAGTTTACTCCATCTACCCAACTTCTGGACCGTTTAGAGGAGGAACACTGATTGACATTCAAGGAGAGGGATTAAGTGTCTCTGATCCACTGTACTGTGGCTTTGGGTCTGTTATAGTGGAAGCACGAGTGAAAAATCCCTTGATGGCAGAATGTCTTTCACCTGTTTATTATTCTGGTTCGGATCAAATTGTTCCCGTGACGATGCAGAAATTTGATGCGGGAAGGACAACAACGGGAGCAATTCTGGAAGACTCCAATGTATTGTTTGCGTATGTGACTTTACCTGAAGTATTTTCCATTAATCCATCCGTCATTTTCAGTGGAGATCAGCCTCTCGTTGTCCTTGAAACTACTGGAACACAGTCTTTTACTACGATGTGGTGCAAATTCGGAGATGAAGTAGTTAAATCAGAGGACAATAACCCTCTTCACGATGGTGTTACATGTCGTGCTCCTAAACTTTCTAAAGGAAAATTGTTTGTGGAAGTCTCAACAAATGAGCGTGATTTTAGTGAATCTCGGATTCAATTTGTAGTGGAAAAGCAAGCTCTAGTTTCAACACTCAGCCCGACATACGGGTCATCCGCTGGAGGGAACGTAGTGTCAGTTTTTGGAACTGGTTTCAGTGCGAACGGATCGTTGGAATGCGTTTTTGGTGAGGCTCGGGTACCTGCTATACTTCGATCATCGCAGAAAATTCAGTGTGTAGCTCCTTTTCGAAAGACAAGAAGCGAAATTCATCGAGTTTTGATGCGATCACGGGCTCCTCAGAATGAAATTCAGCAAGTAACAATTAACGTTGCGAATGAAGGTCCAGAAGTGCAGGTTTTAACAACGAAAGGTTGGGGAAATTCCGCTGAGGTCCATGAACTACGCTTGACACATCCTACAGCTCTATCTCATACTCAAAATATTGTCACTACTTCTGCCGATTATTCTCCTGAAATTCAACGCATTGCAATCAAAAATTCACC